>VYZU01066408.1:3201-53302 GCA_013401355.1 Ceyx cyanopectus
AAGGGACCTCAAGGATCAGCTAGTCCAACCTTTTGAGGTAAAATATATATATATATATATATATATATATTTTACCTCAAAAGGTTGGACTAGCTGATCCTTGAGGTCCCTTCCAACCTGGCATTCTATGAGTCTATGAAATTTCCTGCAGGCTGGTCTGGCATTACCCAACTCCTGCCTTTGAGTAAAATATAAGCATCTAAATCCATGCTGATTAATGTTTCCTTCTTCAGAGATTACAAAATAAAGGCTTAGATGTAAAAAAAAAAAACCCAAGAGGTCAAATTTTCAAATGTAGCCTCTGATTTTGAAGTTTCTTGGACTCTGGCAAGTCCAGCTTTGATTACCAAAGTCATGATTTTGAGAAATGCTGAACACCCCAACTGAACTTGTAAACACCTGCAAGTGAGCAACACCTCTGAAGTCAAGAATCTACAAACTGAATTATAGGTTGAAAAGACTTAGATAACTGATTTGGTCCCCAATTTCCTCACTAGGACTATCATTAGATGTGAGGAAGGCCTGTGCAGTTTTGGTTTCTTTTCTCATTGCTTTTTCCTTGTTATTTTATTGCTGTTTTTAAAGTTAATTGGAGTTGGTTACTGGCTGAATAACATATAAGCAGCCCACATCCCTTGCTTACATTTCTAAGATACTTTTAATTGCACATCTCATTAGACTTGAAAAATCCATGTTTCTGGTTAGTACTGTTCAAGGACATATTAGTCTTATTCCAGTTAACAATATTTTCATTTCAAACACTGTTTAGCCCATGACTTATCTCAGAAACACAGGCACATTCTCAGCTAAGCACAGTGGAAAACCTGAAATTAGCTTCCATTCAGTCCATCTTCAAGCTTTTTAAGACCCAAAGATGCAGTGTCTGTGGAACAAGACTAAGCCTGCAATGCTGGGACACAGAGGAATGCAACTCACATCTCAGCCAGCACATCACAAGGTTCTAGCAGTGCTTTTATTCTGAAGAAGGGCAGACACTTGCAATATGATCAACACACACAACTGAGCCAAACCTATCAACTCTCAGCAGCCTTTCTCACACTGGATTGAGAATGAAGTTAGTAACATTCATACATAAGGTATCTGCTCGTGCAGTCCCACCCCAAGCATCATCAGGATCTAGACCTGGTGCTTCACAAGTGTTGTAAACAGTGTTGCACACTCCAGCTGAGACAGTGGAATAACAAAAGTCAAACAGCAGGATATTTGGATTATACTTAATAACATAAAAAAAAAACAAAACAGAATTGCCTTAATTAAAATTAATCCCATTTCAGGGAAATTAAACATGCTTAACAAATTATGCACTGGTTTATTTGGCCTGTGATGCAAGAATAGGAATCTGACAGAGCACAAATCACAACACGCCTCCCTCCCATGGGCAAAAGGCACACTCCCCTTTTCTGCTGGCAAAACCACTGCCACCCACAGAAAAGGGAAAATGGCCAGATTTACTACATGAGATTGCTCCTAAATCTGACCATCCCTTCCTTCCAGGTGTAATCTGAGTCTTTCCAGGGTAAACTGAGCCCAGCCTCCCTGCCTGTGCTTCCCAGAGGCAGAGGGTGTGCGCAGCCTCCTGTTCCAAGCTCTGAGGCACAATGAGGCTTTCTATGAGCAAGGATGTTAAATCTATACTTTTTCCTGGAAAAGCCCCTAATTTGAAAGGACAAGAATCCATTTGTTAAATTAAACTAATCAGCGAGCAACAAATCCCTTTAAATTAATAGGCATTTTACTAGAGAAAGGCAAGTTGTTGTTTTCTGTGGTTTCTTTTGAAAATACCCTTTCCCCACCCCACCAGCCTAGAGGAACACGTAACCAGTATCCCCCAGTGCAATTTTGCAGGACATTAAGGACAACCTCCAGCCTTGCCTGCACAAAGCAGGAAAAACACTAAGCTTTGTAACTGAAAAGGTCTAAGTTTATGTTATACAGAAACAACAGTTTATTGACTGGTAGATAGAGCAGCACAAAGACTTTAATATGCCCTGAGAAAAAAAGGATGAGCTAATTTACCCCACCCTCAGAATTTCCCTGAAAAGATGTGAAACAAACCTCTTACAAGAACTATTCATCTGTTGGCCTGGCCTCATCCTGTGGGTACCTGCATTAGAACCTCTAGTCAGTGGAAAATCAAAACCAAAGCTGAATTCCCTCTGGAACCTCTTCTCTTTCTGCTCTGATTACAGAGGGAGGGATACACAGCAAGTTCCTAACTCATGGACCTCTAGTTGTGACCTACATCACTAAGTTTAACATATAAAATAAGTAATAAACTGAGAACTAATGGGAGGGGAGACAAAAAGCAAAGGCAGCCCTTTGACTGATCACTCCAGATGGATACCCCATCAGCAATGAAGGTCAATAGCCAAGGTCATGGCTTAATAAGGGCTGAGGAAAGGGTCAATACATGGATGGATAGGATTCAGTATTTCTCTGCAAGCATCAATGACTTTGAGCACAAAATAACCAGGAGCACAATCAGGACTTGTGAATATCTACGACAGATACAAAAGTGTAAGTGCTTCAACACTTGGCAGAGGAAGGATGGAAAAAACCCCAACACTTCCATTACAAAGATCAAACGATGCTGGCTAACTGGTTTCATTAATCAACAAGCTAAAGATCAATATTTGCATACATTTATAAGCAGTTAAGTGCATCTGTATTACAGCCCTCTGGGTTGCCTCTGCAGCGAGCTAAAATCAGCAGCAGTGGAAGTGCTGACACCAGGCGAGCTCTGTGAGGAGTAAACTCCAGCCCACCCTGCTGCCTTTTGGAAAGGCTTCCCTCCAGAGCACCCTTCTTTCACAGAACACAACCAACCACACTAAGCTGTGATTTGCCTAAGGCTCTCAGAAAAGCATTTCAAATGATAAAGCTTCTCTAGGTCAAGAGCTGAATCGCTGTTCTTTAAGGTGTCTTCTAAAAGAAACAATGCCTCAAGTGTTCAAGTTGTTTAGGTCCCAAATGTATCTTACTTTTAACATCTGCACAATATAAATGAAAATCATTCTTCATCCCCTCAGAATGTAATTTGATTTTTTTTTAAATCAATCACCTAGGGTGCTCAGCCATTCAACCAGCAGTGATTTGAACCTTACGAGATTGGACCTTTAAAAAGAAGGGAAAAAAAAATAATCCTGAAACTGAATAGCACATTTCCCACAATAAGCTGCAAATTTAGAGAGGTAAGTTATTGTGTGGAGCTAAACAATTTGACAGGGTCTTTTAAAGACAATATGACCTGAAGTTAAACCTACTGAAATGAAGAATAGGTCTATTATCTGAACATTATTTTGAGAGATGCATTTTAAACTACAATATACAGGTGCAACATAAAAGATCAAGTGAATTGCAAGAAACCATAAATGACAATAAAACAAGTTTTTCAGATGGCTTCCAAACAACTACTGCATACTTTATAATTATATTTTATTACTGGAATTAGAATTCTCTCTCATTATGTTAACAGAAGAAAGGAATGAACAAGACAAAATATAGCCTAGAATGCTGAAAAATCTTTTGTCTTGGAAGAAGAACTGTAACATCCTGCCTAGTTCTCTTATCTTGCTTCATACAAAGATTTAATAATCTTACATGCTCTGAAGAGTAGATAACATTTATTCAAGTTCTGTAAATATCCAGAGGGGTAACAAAACAGGCTCTCCTACAGCTCTTTGAAAAAAAAATCCCAATATATTTTCTAAGAAAATTTTCCAATGAAGTAAATTTTCACTTTGTTTAGTTTAAAATGTTTTGGGTTTCGACTAAACACAGAAATTTCCATGTTCTGAAACTGAAGAAGAATGGCTTTTCCCTGCTTTCTTCCAAGAAAAGGCAGAGGTAACATTACCAAAAAAATATACAGATTTATTTTTTTTTTAATGCTTATAATTTTAAAATGTTAAAATGAAAATTAACATCTCACTCTCACTGAAAAAAAAAAAATCAACATAATTCCTTTAACAGAAAAAAGTACCTTGCAGATCTCACCATCTCTCTTTGAAAGGGAACTAGTTCTGGGGGTTGCACAGCAACTGAAGTGCTCAGTATTTGGGCCTACTGAGGAGTAAAGTGCAAATCTCCAGAGAGCCAATAATACATGGGGAAAATAAATAAATAAATACCATTCAGCTGTGAAAATAAATGGCTAATATAACAGGAGCAGAAGACAGATGTAATCATCTCACAACTGCTGCAAAATAAGCATGGATTGCCTTGCAATTGGTAAGGTCTCAGTCTAACTGGGAGTCCTGATGGTGAGTTGTCCATTAGCTACAACTGAAGTGTCCTGCCTTTTCCCATCAGCTTCCATGGAACAAGGACAGAGAAAATGAGTTGGTCTTAACACGTGGGTCTCAGCTATGGCTCTCTATGCAAACATTCCTTACAGGGCCTTGTTATCTCACCTTTCACTCTGAAATACATCTCAGTTTCGGAGCAGGAATCAAAAATGTTGTTTAGAAATAACAGCACAAGCTCCCCAGGAAAGGGGTCCCTTTGTAACTGCCATTTTCAATTGCCATTTAAAGGTTGGCTAATGGAGATAACACAGCACAGAAGAGATGCCAGCCTTCTCACTTTTTTGTCTTTGTTATGATGGAGAGATATAGAAGGTTATTTTTTTTTAACTGAGTTTAGGATTTTTTTTGCTTGGATTATGGTTTTTTTTCTTCTGTTTCATTTTTAAATGATATTTCTGTTGTAGATCCATAGTCCAGGAAAATTATCACCATATACATCTTATTCACATCCTGAACAACTCAGAGCTAAACCAGCAAAACCAAACAAAGAGCAGAATTGTGAAGTCTAGCTTAAAAACCCACAACATTTCTGTGCTTTTCAATACATATTGCAATATTCCTTTATACATCAAAAAGTAATGAAAAAAAAAAAGGTACTATTTCATTTAAGAAAATTTTCTGTAGATCCATTTTATAGAAATGGGAATCATAATATGATGGGATAAATAAACACAGCTGGCAGTACTATCAAGAGGAGCTACAAATTGAAAGGACTAAGCTTAAAAGCTAACATGTCATTAAAGTTTAAAATTGAAAATAAATAGCAGAGACCTTGTCTCTCTTTTATGTAAGGTGGGGATGGAAAGGAAAATTTTCTTGTTGAATTGTTACTATGAGAAAAAGCCACACACTTACCATCACTGTAATCAATGGGTGCATAAGCTCCTAGGAAAAGGGAAGCTGCAAAACTACTAACCAAAGAGATTCTCTGAAAGAAAAAGTGTGAAACAGTGAGTCCTATCAGTATTCACTTCAAAGAAAGTAAATTATTAAGTAAGTGGAAACAGCAAATGTTAATAGATGCTTAATGTTAGGCACAGAAAGCACACAGAAATACACCTAGGGATTATTCAGTTCTATCTTACTGCCTCTAAGTAATTCAGCAGATAGCAATCTAAAAGTAACCCCTTGATAAAAGCTGTTAATAGCTTTGCATTCTAAAGCATGCAAAATACACCTAGTATATTAGCAGACACTGTGTTATCGTTAATTCATTCACAGCTTTGCTGTATCACAGGATCTCATTTCCAAGGAAAACTATTTACTAAGGAAACAAACAAAAACTGTATGTTGCTGAGAGGGGAAATGCCCAGAGACCATGCACTGCTCCACCCAGAGCACAGGTCTGGAAGCTCTGGGCAGTTCTGGTGAGGCTCCACTAGCACCTTTACCTTCCTCCCAGCTGAGACTACAGACCTCCCAGGAGTTACTCCCAGGAGCTGCCAATAATCAGCTTTGAACTGAACCACTACCTGCAAGCTCTGCCTCAGGCTGTGTTCCAACAATGGATTGAATCCAGCTGCAGGGCATCTAATACTGGCCCCAGGGTGGCCCAGCCACCTGACACAACACACCGATCCAACACAAACCTGCTACCTCTTCAGACCTGCTATAGAAAGTGCCAAGGTAACCAGCTACCACCAAGCCTTCTACACCATCTAGTATTATCTGTTCCCAAGAAGGTGGCATAAAAGCTGACAAACTCCTTATTGTATGCTCTAATTCAGAAGAAATATGATTGTCACCCAGTAACTAATCAGAATTAATTCTCTACTGGTCAGATGAGCCAGTCATGATGGGTTTTTTATTAATGATCACAAAACCACTGTTTCACCCAGCATTCCAACACAGACTACAGCCAGAGCTCTAAGAGGTGGTTATAATGGCCAGGAAATTAATGATGCACTTGCTCTTCATGCATCTCTCCCCAAGAACATATCATCTTGTGCTCAGATAAGAAGGCCTACCGTCCGTGGTGCCCCAGTGGGCACTAGCTGCCTGGAATGGAAGGAAAAGGATGAAGTTAAACCTTGAATAGCCAGTTTAGCTGACCTAAAGAAGGAAAAACATCCACCTTCCACATGCCATGGAGACTGCTGAGCTGCTAAGTGCTTCTTGAGAGGCCCCATGAGCAGCTCTGGCACAAGAGGTATTTTGTGCTTGGACACAACATCCTGCACATCCTTTATTGCTGGAAGGTGCCAGCAGCACAACAAGCCCTTAGCATCTGGAACTGCTCTGACTATGTCTCAGTCCAGTGGACCCAATTCCCCTCATTAATGTTTCCTTCTTGAAATTTAGTCTTAAGCTTGTGATCAGACTGTTTTAGAGTTCTGCTTCATCCCATACCTTACTATTGTCCAGGTTATATAACAAAAATGTACTAAAAAATATTTAAAATGAATCATTCTCCCCCAAAGTCAACTTTGCAACTCACTTCCCCATGAATATGAAGGGATGAAATTCAAAAAAACCCACCAAAAAAACTATGATCAATGCTATCAAGAACTGCAGCAATACAAAAACAGGAGCAGCCTGACTTCACAGATGTGGACATTTGGCATATTCTAAGCTCAGGACAGGAGTCCTTCTCTCATTTACATCCTATTTGCATGCAGTTTTCCCCTTGCTTCCAACTGTGGCATCTTGGTCATGGCTAGATGCAGACTCAACAAACTGCAACAAGAATGGAACTGCAAAAAAAATTCTGAAAAGCTGACAAAAAAAGGCTGGAAACTATTGTAGGTTTTTTTTTCCTTTCTGCATGCACATGGATGCCAACTTTGTATGGCAGAGCAATCCCATTCCTGTATGCAAATGGACAGTTCTAAGCATGAAAATCTCAACTGTGTGCTTAATTACCCACTTCTCTTCAAGCTACTATAAATACAATTTATTACCACCTAAATCAAAGTCTGTTTTTTCACACCTTTTCCACAATGGAGCCTGCTGTGTTTAATATAACGTTTAAGAAAGAATTGATCTTTATCTGGCTAGCTACTTAATAATCTAATATAATAATAATCAATTTTTGGATGTTAATCTTAAAGAGAAGAATCAAAATCATAGTAAAAAAGTCTGTTAAAACATCCCCCCACACACATTTATTTGAAAAGATTTTCAGCAGAGTTTTCCAATAGGTGTATTGAAGTTGAGCCAACCTCAGTTTGCATGTAGACCTCAGGATTCTGGCTGTAAATCTTTGCTATCTGGTTTCCTGTAAAACGCTGAGAAAGAAACACAGAGGCTTAGAAACACCAACTCTAAATGGAGTCAATAATCATTAACTCTGTGTAATGAGTTCAGTACATTGCACTTTGGATATTTAATTTGCCTGATGCATGATGAAAGTCAGTGCACAGCAGGCAACCTGCACTAAACAGGCTATAACACATAGTCTCATTGTGGGAATTTTGATCACCTTTTGGAGAAAAAAAGCAAGTAAAGAAGCATCACTCTGCAGAATTCACATTGCAGAAATGCCAGTTCAATGGAATGAATCACAATTCTGTGCACAGCAACCAGCACAACTCAAATGCTGCCTTCAAATCCTTGAATAGGTTTAAGCTACCCAATTTATGCACCTTTCTGGGAGGCAAAGCCTGAGCAGGAATTGGGAGCAAAGCACCAAGTTTCATACTCAAAGCAGCAACTCCTGCATAGGCTAATAATAGCTGTATGAATAATTATTTTTGATTCATGTATTATATGAAGTAACAAAAAAACCCTCTTAACAATGAAACCTTAACCTTTAGCAAGTTAAAAATAAACTGTTAGGCTATGCAAAGTCGGATTTCAGCACTGACCATAAATCTTCCATGATGATTCCAAACCAGAATTAGCAGTTTGGGAGATTAGAGATTTATTCTGTTGAAGCAACAGTAAGAGTAGCCAGGTGCTGAGATGCCCAGAGGGCAGCCCTGTTCCCACTCACTGTCACAGTTACAGGACAGGACAGTGTCAGAAAGAGGAGACAAGTGACTGATAGAGCCCCAGACTTCTGCAACACTTAAGTCAACAGCTGCTTTTTAGCCTTCAGGGAACATTAAAAGGCCAATCTTTTAACTGCAGAAGTAATCCAGAGCAATGATCCACAAACAGGAGAGTAATAACCCCAAGTACCACTGCAACACAAATTGGGATGCCATCTCAATGGCCAAGTGGCTGCTGAAGCTCCAGGGGAGATCCAGGCCCTGACACTGCAGGCCACCAAACACTGTATTTTGGAACCACTGGCCAAATGCAACAGCTCACCCCAGATGCTTCCTGCAGCAAAAACTTCCAGTGTTTGCCTAATTTCACTTCAGTATTTCCACATCTCCCTTTGTGAGACTGCTGCAAAGCATCTTTCACAGTGACTGGCTGATCAGTATCTGCTGCAGTACCACTCTAGTGGCAGAACTGTTTCTATCACAAGCCTCTGCAGAGAACTTTCTTCCCATCTGCTCCTTACCTCATAGGCTCGAGATCCAGTGACACTTGCCAGGTGCTGTGCTCCCCCCACAGCTTTCTCCAGAGTGCTGCACTGGGTAGCTGTGCTGGAATCCATCCAGATGGGGCTGTTACTGACAGAAAAACAACCCTGCCACAAACAATAACCTTTATTAGTAAGCCTGATCTCTAAGTCCTTACTAGAGTAATAATACAGCAAGTTGCTCCAGTGTCTCACCACTCTCAGAGTGAAGAA
This sequence comes from Ceyx cyanopectus, assembly GCA_013401355.1. Taxonomy (NCBI): domain Eukaryota; kingdom Metazoa; phylum Chordata; class Aves; order Coraciiformes; family Alcedinidae; genus Ceyx; species Ceyx cyanopectus. The sequence continues at coordinate 12,217 of VYZU01066408.1, forward strand.
TGTCCTTCTTATTTCCAGTCTAAATCCGCCCTCTTCCAGTTTCATGTCAGTCAGTGAAAAGTTTAACCCAAACTTCACACCAGGGGGAAGCAACAGGCTGCTTCTGCTCTTACCTGACACAACCTGCAGCACCATGTCTCCTACACTCCTTTGGTAGCCAAAGCCCCAGGAGCTGTTATGTGAGTTCGGCCCCATTTTTTGGAGCATCTCTCTAAAGAACCAGGTTCTCTTTCCACAGCTCTGCTATGAGATTCCTATGTAATGACTAGCATAGCCATTGGAAGTGCAGCTGAGGCTTAGCACATCACTAGAGTGCATTTAAATTCCATCTCCATGGGTCTTGCACAGATGAGATACTTCCAAAATTAATTATTTAGCAGATCAGTTACACAAATGTCTCCCTTTCAACATACTATTGTCCTTTCTGATCTTGAAGGAAGGTGGGTAAGAGTCTTCAGGAGGAAAGTTGATTTCTTCCTACTTTTCTTTTTAAATAGAATTTTGTAAAGTCCATGTTCAAAACTTAGCAACCATACACACACAAAATGTTGAGGTTGACCTGCTGGTCATACCACTCATAATGCACTGTCACTCAGGAGAGAAGTCAAAAGCCCTGGAGCTGAAGAAATAACCAGTACCTTTCACTTCATGTTGCAGGGGCATGCAACTCAGCCATCGAAGAGGAAAGGTGTGCAAGGAAAAAAGCAATGTTTAAGGATCAAAAAAATGAGAGTGTAGCTCTCCCTTCAGAGCTCCTTCATGCCCATTACCTTTAGTGACTGATGGAGAGGCAGTTTGGATGATGCATTCTTTAAAGTTTGGATGCTTCCTTTTTTCCAGTACACGCTCCCATGTTGCTGTAGAAAGAACAGGAACAGAAGTTGGAGATGCCTTCCCAAGCTGCAAAGTTCATATCCTGATCTGAATTTCAAACTTCAAAGGACAGAAAATTCTCTCCAGGCTAGGACCCAATAATGCATTTTTTGGTATCAAGTGCCTCATTAAAAGACTCTCAGAGACGAAACAAAGCAAGTATTAAACCAGACAATGAAGAAGTCAAGAGACAATGATGATTTTGAATTAAACTTCTAGTGGTAACTATTATTATGCTGCTAATGGCAGCAAATTCTTCTTTGAGGGCTCTTTGAGCTGTAGCCAGAGCTCCACAGTCAAGACTGTTAGTTTTGTGCTATTTCAGCACAGCCCCAGATTCCATGCCTGCCCCAGTCACCACTAACTTGCACAACAATGAGAAGGTTATTTAAGCTCCTCAAGTCAACTAAATGAACTGTTCTACCTGGAAGAATCTGAATATAGCACCAAGATGATCCCAGGTTGCTGGAGGATGGATAAAATAAAGGAAATATGGACCATCTGGAAATGTACTTCCTTTTTTCACCTGAGGAAGCTGGGGTTACTTGGCAGTCCCTAACTTCTCTGTTCCACTGAGAATTCATAACAGCCTTGATATCAGCTATGATTTTCACACACTTTGCTCAGACTTTCGACTGAAAACTATGAAACATGGAGATCAAAGCCAGAGTTTTGATTAATTAGTCCCAGATCTATCAAGCTGAATAACCTAAACCTCATGTGTCAGAATTAGCTATCACTTTGGTGCTGTCCTCACCCTGAATATCATCTGTGAAAGTTAGAAAAGCCCCCCTTGTTTCACCAGAATACTTGGAGACTGGCTAACTGCCTACATGTCAGGATGGGTTTTATAAATCTCAGGAGAAAGGCATTAGGCACTACAGGCTAAATCGTGGCTGCACCTTTGTCATTTCTGCATCAAAGACCATCAACATTTGGTATTTGTTGTTCCAAGGCAGATCTCTCTCCTAGCTGACAAAACCTGTGCTCTACAAGATGTACTGTGCCTTTAGCAAACTGCTCCTCACTGGTTTTAATGTCCCACATCCACAAGCACCTGGGTTTGCTGAAACTCCAAATCACTCCTGGCACTTCAGAACTGGTATGGACAATCACAGAATCATAGAATCATTTGGTTGGAAGAGACCTTTAAGATCATCAAGTCCAACTGTTAACGCTGCACTGCCAGGGTCCCTAAACCATGTCTCCCAGCACCACATGTCCCCCAGCACCACATCCACAGGGTTTTTAAACACTTCCAGGGATGGGGACTCAACCACCTCCCTGGGCAGCCCATTCCAATGCCTAACCACCCTCTCTGTAAAGAAATTTTGAAATTTTTGAGTTTTGAAAATAATTAATATAAACAACAAAAAACACCAACTAATTATGCACTATATTGATCTAAACCTCACTGTAAACCTCACCCTCCACTCCCATTACCTTCTAGTGATTGCTTTGTGTGCTTCAGGTTTTCAGTTCCCCTGAGGAACATGTCTTTTAATGTATGCTTAGATAGAAGCTGTGGTGTCACCTGATGTCATTATGGTCTTCTGCAATACAACTGTTTAAATTACATTTATCATTACACCTTATACTATAAGACTGATTTGTTTTTTCCTTTTTAAACTAACCTGGCCAGCACCAGACAAAGCTTTGACTTGAGAGAAGTTAAAGCCTGAAGACTTCATCTTTTCCAGAATCATATCCAGAGCCTGCAAGAACAAACAGAATCAAGAATGACTTAAATGAGCTATCAAATTATGCATACTTACAATCTCTGGAATTAAACAGTAAATTCATGTCATCACTGATAAGAGTTCATTGGCAGATAATGAAAAATTAGCTAATGACTGTGGACTTCTCAAGAAGCTGCATAAATTAATTTACTAAGTAAGAGTCCATTAAAGAAAAGTTGAATCACACAGCGTAAAAAAGACAAGTTGAATCACAAAGATTCATTCTTTGAAACTTAAATAAGAGACAAGAGTTAATGAATACCAGTTTATTAAAAAGCCACTTCTGAAAGTGCCAGACACAAAACAGGATTATCCTTTTCTGGTCTTACTTTTGGAAGTCTATGAAATCTTAATGGGTTGCATCCTGCACCCCACCCGACAAGGTTTTGGGTATCCTCAGTACCACCATCCCCAGTGCCAGCTGAAAACTGTCTCTTTAGTATAAGGTAAACTCAAGTGAATTTTAGCACTTTAATCACCTATGTTAATTTTCTTCCTGCCATATTTTCCTGAAGTTTAAAACCAAAAATTAATCTGTCTTTCCATAGTCTCACTCAGACCAGCATTTCACAGACTATTGACCAATGGACCACTGTACATGATCAGAATTCCCCAAGAAACATCATGTATCTATATCATCTTGTTATTAATCTAACAATTATAATTGTTCCTATTCATTCTGGTTCAAAAGACCAACTGCAAGTATTTGGGGGATTCTGTGACCTTTCAAATATCTTAACTATTCAAATCACACAAATTTACATGGTACCACATGAGAGCAAGTGTGGTAGAATCTGCACAGAAGCAAGGAAGGCCTTCTTTTAAAGTGTAAAAGAATGCTGAATTCCAAAATAAACACCAAAGTGACTGGGAATCACTGAATAAATTGCTCTTTAACCATTTACCAGCTGAGATATCAGTTGGTTAGCAAAACTTATTCTAAAACAGTGCAAGTGACCTGGATGCTACAAAACCACAGATTTAAGTGAGGCAAACTCACAGATGCCCCTTTTGTGTATGAAATAAAAAGATGAGGAAACAACAAATAGGGTTTTTTTTCAAAGGAGGGAAAGTCAGGAAAGGATTTATCACACACAATGCTGGACTAATAGAAAGTGATGAAACAAACAAACAAAAACCTCAAAACGTTAGCAACTTGCACTATGTTTGTTGGCAACATCAATATTTGCATACCAAGACACAGGAGAACACTTCAAAGCAACAGAACACAAGCAAAAGGACTGTGTTTATTGGAGTGATGAGTTTCACTACTGCTTGGAACACGTTTCCATTTCAGAACAGCAAGGCAGAAGCTGAACTACAGAAAGCTTGTCATACCTTGACCCACATTAGCACTGGGGAAGTGACTGTCAGTCTGTCACCATGAATACAGACTCCACCTTCAGTCCTACAGAAAAATAGCATTTTCTATAAGTAAGTTCAGCAATTTTTATTTCTTTCCCCACCAAAGTTCTTCCAGTTTATTAATTAACAAAGGGAGTTTGCAATGCTTTTTTTTTTTAAGAGCAAGGATTTAATCAGTGTTTGAATCCTGAAAATGTAAAAGCCAAGTCCTAGAATGTGATACAAGAGATGTCTGACCCAACTGCAAAATAAATAATTTGCAAGGAAAGACTCTGATCTCAAAGGTTTGATCTGTGATAGACTCCACTGCTGATACTGCTCTTGGCTCCATGTAATTCATAGTTATTCCTACGTTTCCTGTCACCATTACTGGTTTGAAACTAGAAGATGAAATTCAATTCTTGCTGTTAAACCATCAAGTAAATAAATGTAGTTCATTGCAACTTCTGACCACAGAGGATGACATTTGTAAATTCTTCTCTGTTAACTGAAGTTAAAAATACTGTCATCCTACATCTTATTGTGAGACTTGGAACAACTGAATTTTACTCCAAATGCCTTTTAGAAGTTCCCCTCATGCAATTTACTTGATGTTATCATAACATTCCAGCCTGACACGAAGACAATGCTGACTTCTGTGTCCCAAAAGGAAACAGTCATGTCCACAAGTCTTAAGTCCCAAAATAAATTTTAAAACGGATTATGTGTTTGTAGTTCTTTGGCACAGACTTTTAAACTTAATTTCCTGTTGGGAGTTCTTGCCATATTTACATTCCAAGGAAGGCAAGAGCATGTACTAGCCTTGCCAAGCATGAAACATGAACATGGCAAGAACTTGTTCCACACCTCCACACGTGTCAGTGAGATGAAACAGGGCAACTCCTGCCCTCTTCCCACTCCCCAGTCTCCAAAGTCTGAATTATATTATCCAAGTAAAATATAAAAAAAAAACCACCTTACTTAAATTCTGGAAGGTCTTTATCAAAATTAACATTATCTTCATAAATGACTCTCAGTTGTTCATCAACAGCAATGACTTTCAGCTAGAAGATATAAAACAGGATGTTAACAAAAACTAACAATAGTTAAACAGCACTGATAACTCATTTATAATAATTCAATTCCCACAAACAAATTAGGAATGAAAATCACCCCAACCCATACAACTCGCAGAAAGTAAGGGCAACTTTACATTAAACACATTATTATGTGAATTTCCAGCATGCCACCTACTCAGCAAAGTGGGTGTTTGTTTGCATTCCCCCACCACCACTACCAAACATTTTCTCTCTCCTTAACTCTACAACATCAACATGCAGACACATACTAATGAATGGCAAATTACCAGGTTTGTAGTTTGCATCCTGGTAACCAACGAACGTTTCCAATTTCTCCAAAGACTTATCTTGAAGGTGCTATATGTCTTTTTTATTATTATTTCCTCTCCTTTTTTTTCCCCCCCAACTTACCAAGGAACCTGAGACCCTTATGATATCTTGCAGACATTCCCTGCTTCCCAAATGGTGAGTAAATCAAGCTCCACCAGTCTGGCAAAGCTTAGAGGCTAATTATGTCTATTAGCTTCTGCAGCACATGGAAAGCAACATCCCAAGCTGGTAACTCCATAAAGCTGAGCTTTCTTGTAAGCATAAACTAGAAGAGTACCACAAACTTTCCTCTATCTGCACTCAAGTTCACCAAGTACAGAAAAAAACATAGCCTAGCAAAAAAAATGAGAAGGTAGCTCACATTCCAACCCCTAACATTCTGTGATTCTGTACCCATTTCAACAAGGGAGAGCAAACTGCTGCTAAAGGAACAGATGAAAAAATGCACAGTCTAAATAATCTCTAAGAGTTGCATTCAAGTAACACAAGGACAACCCCCTTTCAGTCGCTAACTAGGAACCTAAGGAAGGGACATTATTTATGGCACAATTAATTACCAGTCTGATGCCCTGTGCTTGCTTAAAAATGGCCCTAACCCACTGCAGCTTAATTGGCTTTCTGCTTGTTGAGTGTACCCTCAAAAAACACTTGCTCAGCCTAACCTGGATGTGTCTTCTCAACCACCCAAACTCCAGCAGAGCCACAACAAAGCAATTTATTCTCGCAGGCCTATTTTAAATGTACTCAGGCCTATGCACAACTTGGGCAGAGCTATTCACAGTGTAGCAACACTTGATTGTACCACCAAATCACAATTTCAAGAAGCAACTTCAGCATCCAGATTCACAATCCTACTAATCTCGACTCATGGAACCACAGAATCACAGAATGGAAGAGGTTGGAAGGGACCTCTGGAGCTCCTTGAGTCCAGCCCCCCTGCCACAGCAGGATCACCCAGGGCAGGCTGCACAGAAACACATCCAGGCAGGTTTCAAAAGTCTCTAGAGGAGACTCCACACGGGAACACTGGAAAAGCTGGATTTGGGTGCAAATCCCAGCCTCCAGCCTGCCTGATGCCTCAGGCAGAGGGATCTCCATGCAGTCTGCATGCAGAGCAGGGCCACAGCACTCCCAGGATTAACTGCACCGCTGATGGGGAAGCGGGACACGGCAGGATACACAGCTACGGACAGAGATGGGACAAACATAACGGAACAAACAATGCGCTTCTGCAGGTGAAGTACAGCAGGCGTGAGAACAGCCCAGCACTCGCACTGCCCGTGGCCCGCTGGGGATGGTTTCGCGGGGGCAGCAAGAGGCAGCTGGTGTAAGCCCCGGGGACGGAGCGCTGCACAGCAGCCTGCAGCGCCCAGCCTGGCTCCGCTCTAAAGGGGGAAACCCTGCGAAACAGAACAGCGCCTGGGAGGAGAAAAAGAGGCGACGAGAGCTGCAGGGGAACTAGGAGGAGGAGGAAGGCCGGATCCCCTTCCGTGCTGCGGGGCAGCACCGACCGCGTCAGCACAGCGGCCCGCCCGGGAGGGAGGACGGGCGGGACATCCCGGGTCCGGCCCCCGCAGCTCCCCGAGACCTGGTGGCTGCAGCAACCCGCACCCCCCGCGCTTCAGGCCCCCGGCAGCAGCGGCACCAGGACCGGGCTGGGGGAAGGGCTCAGGGAAGGGCACGGGGCGGTCTCCAAAGGCTACCCCGCCGGACTCCCTCCGCTTGCCCTGCGCGCAGCCGCCGCCAGGCGCGGGCAGAGAGGAGGCGGCCCCGGTACCTGCTGCGTGCTGAAATCCCAGCCCAAGTAACAGGGAGCGGCCATGGCGCGGCGAGGCCTAACGGGTCCTCTCGCTTGCCCGCAGCCGGGGCAGGGTACGGGGCAGCGGAGGGGGGGCTTGGCAAGCCCGGCCTCCCCGGGCAGGAGCCGCCAGCCGGGCGTTGCGGAGCGGGAGTGCGGAAGTTAACGAGTGGTCGCGGAGCCGGGCGAGCGGGAGCAGCCCCTCATCCCTCCCACGCTCAGCTGGAGGGGCTTGTGCGAGGGACGCAGGGCAGGGAGGAGGGGATGCGATGGTGACTTGCTCAGTGCAGGGGCTCTACACGGCAGCGGCTGCTGAACGCAGAGTCACCGAAGCACAGAACGGAGGGGGCTGGAAGGGACCTCTGGAGATCACCGAGTCCAACCCCTGCTGCCACGTTGTCCGGGTCAGTTTGGAAAGTTGCCACGACTTCCCTGGGCAGCCTGTTCCACGGGTTCTGTCACCCTGACAGCAAAGAAGTTTGTCCGTGTGTTGAGGTGCAAGTGCCTGTGTTCCAATTTGTGCCCATTGCCCCTCGTCCTACCATTGGGCACCACTGACACCCATCCTGTAGATACTTACAGATGCTGATAAGATCCCCTCTCAGCCACCTCTTCTTCGGGCTAGACAGTCCCAACACCAGTAATTAATTACATGCTACCCATGAGGATCCCTCAGGTGCCCAAGTCAGTGAGAAACATAGAGGCAGCTGCACAATGACCACTGGATAAAGGGAAGTAGAAAAAAAAAGGGGAGAACTTCAAACACAAAAATTCACAATATTCTACTATCCCATCAATACCAGTCCTGATGTGGTATCGTGTTCTATTTTGCACAAACCCACTCCACAGTATTCCATTAAAATGAATTCAGAATTGCTATTTTGGCTGAAGTTTTGATTTGTGGTTTGCTGTTTGTTTTGGTTTTGTTTTTATTTTAGTTGGGAGGGTTTGGGGAGGTTTTAGGATTTTGCATTACCTGCCATAGCATGTGAGAAGTAAAGTGGAATTGCTTAATCAAAAGAAGGCTCATCTAAAATATCCTTTTATGCGGCAATCAAGGTGGTATCTCAGCAGAGCCTTAATGAAGTCAAATAGCTTTTGCATGCCTAGGATCTTAATCTGTTTTAGCAGTACAAATACTTAATTTGAAATGTCCTTTAAACTATAAAATATTCTTAAATTTTGTCATATCTTGAACATTTTTAATGCATTTTAAATATTCTCAGTGATTTCTCAAAGTTCTAACTACATAGGTTTGTACTTTTAATATTTCTAGTTACTAATGCAAAGAAAAACCTTCAAAACTTTAGTCCTGAAGACTCTCAACCTGCAATACAAATACTCTAGCAGTTTGACTTTTAAACCACTCTTACTCATATCATCTTTGAATGCTCAGTAGTGACAGTACCTGTATTAGAAATGTGACCCACAAAATTATTAAATGAGTTTAAAGGTGTCTGAAAAATATTCACAGTGTGGGAATCCGTTCAAACTCATAGTGTTGTTGACCTGCATTTTAGAGTCTAATCCTGCAAATTTATCAGAATAGTCTGCAGCTGGGAAACATCCAAATGAAGTAAGTGGAAGCACCTGTCCATTTAAAAACAAAGATATGTAGAATTGTCACCCAGTTTGCAGTTTGTCTTCTTTAAATCAGTTGGCCACCACAGCAGTGCTGGAATTTCCCTGCCCCTAAGGAGCTCCTGCTGGACAGACCTGTCCTGAACAAAGGTCTCACATAACTATGAGGCCATGAAGGAAATAGTTGTTAAATGTTACCAAGAATTGTTTCCTTGAAGTGTAACTCTTACCAGAAAACAAAGGCCCAAAGAACTATGCTGATTTTCCATTAATGCAGAACGTGGCTGGTGAGCCAGGGAGGAGGAGCTTGCTCTGCCCTTTCACTGGCTGCACGTGCCCATTAAACCAGTAGCAGGGATGGAGGCTGAGGCTGGAAATAACAATTTTCAAATTGGCAAAAATGAAGAGAAACAGAAGCCAGTTCTGAAAAAAAAAAGCCATAAGAATGAGAAATTAATTCAGAGAAAGACATTAGTAGAATTTTATTTTTATTTCTTTTTAAAGGAGGTATTGGCTAGTAGAAATGAAACAATAGTTTATAAATAAATAAATCTATATATGTAAGAAGCATTTATAGTCTTCAGCAATTAGATCAGAACAATAGTCCTGAATGGCAAGAAATACTTTAAATAGCACAGAAAATTTGGGGCTGGAATAACCACTCTCATCAGATCTCCTTAAATTATGGCAAGACAGGAGGGTAGAGAAGCCACTCAAGGACAGAATGGGAATGTTAATGTTGCTACTTTCACTCTTTGTGTTTTTCTAGAGAAAATGGTGAAACCTGGAGAGTCACTGCCTTAGATGCTCTGCTGCCCACCCTTCTAGGAGGCAGAGTTCTCCTGTGTTTAGGTGTTTGTGTATGGAAACTGCTGCTGTTCTCTCCACATTAAAGTTCATGCTGGCAGATACTACCATAGCCTCTAAAACTGGTTTTTGAAAGCAATCACTAAAGTTTCATCATGTACAAGTGATTTTTTTTAGCACTGACATATCCAGAATTTCCAGAGGGGATGGACAAAATGCCATTTATAATTGAAATGTCACCACCACAGATTAACAGCTTGAGGCAGAGCACAGATTAATCTCTCAAGACACATAGAGCAGGGTAAAGGGAAAACTGAGTTTATTCCCCTTTTCCTATTAACTAGTTTCTGACCTGATGGAGCAGCAGTATTTCCATGCTCTGTTAGGCCCTCGGCTGTTTTGATGAGTTATAACTACTATGCCAATTAATGCGTTTTCCTTCCCCCACTGCCAAGTTAAATTCACCTGCACATTCATTTCAATTCATTGCAAAACATGAATTATTTTAAGTGTATTCCATATTACTAGATACCGAGATTTTTCACTTTTTATTCTCATGTTGAGTATCAAAATCTGCCTCTGATATGAACTGAGGTTTGACTGCATTCTTCAGCTCTACATAGGTGAATTCCTTCAGAAGCAGTGACAGCCAAACTACCCTTTGGCATTATCTTTGCAACACCTTAGATGTGCTGACAAGCTGAAGAGCAGCTAGCCCAGAACCTTGATAAAATGAGGATGGCTACTCTGACAGCAGTCAGCTATCCTGCTTTAACCTGGCTGCCCACTTCAATGGCATGTGGAAGTACTTGCACCCTCACAGGAACTAACACAAGTCCCTGGACAGCTACAAAGCTGCCAATCTTTTTGCTTCGCCTGGGAGATTTTGGGTATCTAACTAGTTATTTTAAGTAGCAGGACACTGAAGTATTTCAAAGCCCCAAAGAGGTATTTCTGAGTACATGAGCTCAGGTTGTCATGGCAGGAGCACTGGGACAGCCAAGAGTCACTGCCCATCCAGACATCAGCTAGCCCATGCAATACAACCACAGCAGCCCATGTTAGACCCTGCACTGTTAGGCCTGCTGGCACAATTATCCTTTTTCCCAGTAAGACGTCCTGTGGCTCTTTAATTAGCCTCGGAAGCATTACACATAGTAAGCTGGGTCAGACAAATGCCAACCTTCCCTATTTACCAAGTAACTTGATAGCCACGTGCAGAGCTGCTAATGAGGTGGGAGATGTTTACAATGTTAAGCTCCAAGTAACAGAACAATAGCACATTGACATATCACCTTAAAAAACAAAACAAAACAAAAAAAACCAAACCCTCATCTTGAGCACTAGAGCTACCTACTGGAAAGATATCTGGACAATGCTCTAAAGGTCATTCCCCTTCTACTTAGCATTGCAGGTGCTCTGTTATCACTAAATCTCCAGCAATGTTTAACCACGTGCTGATAAAACAAAATACCACAGAAGCATCAATTGAAATACAGAGCTGCTGTTCTTTTTGTTGAGATGGCATCATAATACCAAAAATATTTTCCTTTGCCTAAATAGGCACTTATCTGGTGAAGTTATTTTTGCACATGATTTTGTGGTAACCGATGTGTTTGCCCAGACCTCCAAATGCTGGGGAGAGTCCCATTATTCACTCTCTAAGAATAAGTACTTGATGTTTAAAAGCAATGGATTGAGGTTAGCTACTGTAATTTTACTGACCACTAGGAATAGATGGAATTATGTATAAAGATCCAGCAAAAGCCCTGTGCCTGAGTTCCTGTACTGGTTTGATCGAGAACAGAACTAATTCTGTTCAGTTATTTTACCTTTCAGCTCAAACTCTTCTAAGGAACTGCACTTTCTGAAGTTAATAGGATATTTTGGGAGACAGTTTCTGCTTCTAGCAGTGATAACACTCAATGTTTACAGACACTACCAAGGCTCAGTGTGTGCAGAAAGGCTCTTGTTTATCCTTGCACCTGTGCAGACCAAGATCCCTGATAAATGCTGTGCACCCTGCTGGGGGTGCAGAAAGTAAAAGGCTGAACCTGCAGGGAGGAGAGGCCAGGACAAGGGAGCCCAAACTGCCCAATAAGGGATTCCATCCCATATACATCACAATCACTATAAAGCTGAGGCATCACAAAGGACAAGCTGCTTCTTCAACGGCCAGTGCCCAAGGAATCTTACTCCATTTCTTTTCCATTGGTACAGGGAGAGTGACTGATTTGTCTAGTGGCCAGCCCAGCCCTAACACTTGACAGTTCCACAAGAGAAAGCCCAGACCATAGTCGTTACATGGAGACAGAAGACATACCTTACTAGGTATAGTAATTACTCCACTTACTTACTGATTGATATAATTCTTGATACGAATATATTAAAAATCCCAGGTATGGTACTGCATTAACCAGTTAAGGCCCTTACAGAGCCTTCATGAAGAACTGGCACAGGATTCCATATAAAACCATATATGTGCACATGAACAGCAGGTACAAGAAAAGAATGTAAATGTCTCAACTACACAAGCTCAATTATATTGTCAGTTTCACAGGTATCGGTCAATTTGCAGCTTTTATTTAATCATGTACATAAAATCCTCCAATTTCACTTCTATCAAATTCAGCAGAATATGTGTTGACTTCAGTGGGTACTGAATCAGGCACTGTGGAATTGTATCTGGTTTTTACATACTCTTAGTTTTACAGATGTAATTTCATTGACTCAATTAGGCTACTAGTGATTATGAAGTGCAGTACAAATTCCTCATGAGATCTCTGCATGGAAGTGAAGGATGTTTCTGAATAGCAAATTATTTTTAGGATACTTTCCTCCCCTGCACAGATTTCAAGTCCATATTCATTCTCACAATAGTAATAGTACTTAACCATCCTCTTTGGAAGACTATCTTATCTAGAGTCATTTGCAAGGCTTATTAAAGTTAACTTATGCACCCAGCAGATTTCCTTGAAGATGAATACTGAAGTGGTTTGTGTCCTAATGCTCAGAAGCAAATATCTCAGAAGCAAGATGTTGTCATCCAGATAAAACTTTTCATTAACAACAGATTAACCAGTTCTTTCATGCTGTACTTGATTCTTATCAAACCCCACTTACAGATAAGTACATTTTATTGATTAAAAACAATCAAAGATAACTCATTCCTACTCAAACAATGCCTGAAGTGGAAACTAATAAGTGCCATGTGCTTTTCAGCACCATCCTGCAAGGACTAAAAAAAATCATTTTGCAATCAAGAATGAATTTAAATCATGTATTTACAGGTGGAAAAATCAAGGCAGAAAATGTATATAGCTTATGCAATTCATTTTAGACCCTGCGTGAAATTCTCCCAGAGTTCCTAAATAATTATTATGTCTGTTGGGAGAAAAATAACCACAGGCTGTTGTCACCTCCCAGAGCTGTAGCCATCATAACTCTAAGGATAGGAAGCAGAAACTTGCCTCTGCACATTGTCACTTCTAAAAGGGAATCTCAGAGGTTCTCAGTGGGCAAGGACAGCAGGACTACAAAATGAACAGCTCATGACCCTAAATTTTGGATGCTGATGGGTTGCACAGGAGGAGAGATGCCAGTCCTAACAATGCAGACAACCAACAGTGAGCACCCCTCTAACAGAGCAAATTTCAGCATTTTAGTTTACCTCTCCCAGCAAGAAACACTCCGAAGGAAGATTATTTAATCCTCAGCACCAACAGAGTCAAGACAGGAGAGGTTTTTAAATGCTGCTTATGTCAGGCACAAAAACCACACACAGAACAACTTCTGCATTTAACTCCTCACAACCAGCACAATGTGACCTAGATGAATCCAGTGACTTCAGTGTGACTGCAGTTACCATCCACAGGCAGAGAAGAAATAACCCAAGAATGTGACTGCAAAGGGAACTGGGGTAGCACCAAGTTCCCAACACATGGAAAGGCAGACAGGTGAGTATAAAGGTAAAGCAGAGGGGATGAAATCCTCAGTGCTAACATGGTGTGCTTGAGTTAAACCTGTACAGACATCCAGGCAGAGTGCAGGACCACAGATGCCAGAGGTCACCACTGCACTTGGAGCAATTTGGAGCTTTCCATAGATTCTACTTCATTAAGGGTACACAAGTATTATGCAAAACTCCTCCCAGTCCCTAGATTTGGATTGGTGGTACTGGATTCAGTCACAGAATCACAGAATGTCAGGGGTTGAAGGGATCTAGAAGATCATCTAGTCCAACTCCCCCTGCCAGAGCAGGATCACCTAGACTAAGTCACCCAGGAACACAGTCACTTGGGAACCAGGGGGACCTAAGGAATAGAAATGTGACAAGCCATTTTACAGTCTGTTCCAGACAGACAACCCTCTCAGACCTGCCAATAATGTAAATACCATCATAATAAAATAGCATTCACTATTTATTTTAGATAGATTAATATATACCTACACACACTGCCTAATTATATGTACATAAAGACCCACCCAAGAGGCAAAAGAGGAAAGTAGAATCCTGTGAAGGAAATGTGAAGGTGGACTAGGTCATGGCAGGACTAGGACATTAAAAGTTAGATCAGAAGTGTCTCAAGATCCTATCAATAACTTGCATTGTAGGCTCCTGCATCCCATTAGCATGGACATACAGAGAGCACCAAAAAAAAATCTTTCATCATCAGAAATCCTGTGTTCTAACTACTTACCCAGTCCCTAACTGTGCTGTGCTCTAAGGGTGTTATTCCAGATCATAGAGATCTATTTGCTTTTATCAAAAATCTCATTAAAAAGTAAACAATTACTATTGATTCTACCAATACTGTCTGGAAATCAAAGAAAGGCACCCATCCTGTTTCTACTTTTATTTTTGTTATTACAATTTCTAACAATAAAATAGTCACCACTAACACTTCAACACTGCATTTAAATAAAAGCAAACAAAAACCCAAACAACACCACTAGGAAGCTTCAGAAAGGGGATTATCACATAAACTTTGATTTTCCTTCCCAGTGCCAGTTAATATCTACAGTTAATTGTTTTCTATGTTTGTAACCTGTGTGGAAAGTGTTGGATACATCTATAATTCTGCACATGAATAACATGAATAATTATATATATCTCTGGTCTCAGGTGTGCACTAAAATCCAGTGTTACAGGAGGTGCATTCAGTCAGTTAACCATTATGAGCATTTTTAATTATCTTTAAATCAACAATATTCCTATAAGGCTCTCCAAACCTTTTTTTTTTTCCTTCTTCTTAATAAAAAACTAATTTACTACAGACAAATTAATTAGTATGAGATAAAATTAGTTGCATCTTTTTAAATGAGATTTTGCAACCAAGGTCAAGGGTAGTAAACATCTACTTCAAGTTTTAAAAGCCATTGCTTTTGGATTATGAAGTATACTCAATTTTTTTTTATGCCTCAAGGAAATGAAAAATTGCTTTCATTGTGTGATGGAAGAGCAGACTTAAGGGAAATATGGCACTTCAGTGGATAATCAAACAAAGACCACTCACAGATGATGTTTGGGACAGGCACTTGCTCAATTAAAGAAAGACAAATTTTTACACAAACCTAATTGCAGCAATAAATTTTCAGAACCTATAGTAGTTGGGGAGTGCTAGGAAAGGGTTTGACTGAGTCCTCAGCAACCTACAAGCCCCATGGAGAGCTCTCACATTTGAGACTGAAGACAAACATCCAGTCACACCAGTCCAACAGTCACACCTACTCAACAGCCACACCAGTCCCAATAGTCATACCACTCCAACAGTCACACCACTCCAACAGTGCCACCTGCTGCGTGTTTGAAAAGTATGCAATGGGCTGTAGGTCCGAGTAACAGGATTTAAAGACTGAATGATTTACCGATTTCAACAGAAGCTGTAATTGTGTGTATATGTGTGACAATGGAAAACTTCATTTTATTAGTAATACCTAAACAGTCTAGAGGTACAAAGGCAACTTACACTGTGGTGTAAGAACAGAAGCCACGTTTAATCCATCTCCAGGTTGATGTCAGTGGCATAACAAGGATGAAGTTCCATCTGGTGACTACACATCAAAACCACAATTAACCCCATGTGCTTTGGGATATCACGTACATTAGACCCACAAATCATTTCATGAATCATAGCCTCATGGCAAATTGGTCACAGAACACCCAGGTGTGGATGTGTATAGATACACACAGACAGAGTAGCAAAGCGTGGGCACACAAGCACAAACACACAGCTCTGGAGACTCAATCAAGATGATTTCCCTGAAAAGGAAACAAACTACAGTGTATATGGGATTGGCTCAGCAAAACAAACTGATCCTGTTCCTGGTTCCACTGCTCTGCTGTGCCATCTGGACTCATTCACTTCATTTCACTGGGCAGCTGGTTTCTTTTCCCAGTTTCTGGGTTTGCTGATTACCCACACAACTGTTTGGGAACAGACTGCTTTGTGTAATCCAGTGGTGTAACTAACTGTGATGGCTTATCCAGGATCCCGAGGGGAGGCTACAGCACAAATAATTCATCATCATCATTTCTGATCAGATACATACTCACTGTAATTTAAATGCTCTTCTGATGAGAACTTCAGTGCACATCTTCTACACCAGAGCCTCCATCTCCTGCTCAGGGATGCCATCCTGCTCATCCTTTCTGCAGCACACAGTCACGTTGCTGGGGAAGTCAGCAAATCCAGCACTGTGACTGGAATTTTAAAGAGCTTGGGTAACTTTTATGACCATTAATAATGTTTGTATTGAATGCCAGCTCAAACTATAATGAGGTTAATTAAATCTCCTGCCCTAATGTATAAACCAACTGCCTGAAGGTCTGAAGGAGGACTCCATGTGCCAACAGCTCAGAACACTGAACAAACAAGGTAACTGAGGTACTACTTTCTACAGACCACTGGGTGTTTGTCACTGCTGAAGGCAGAACAGCAGAGTAGATCTACCAAAGCTACAGCACCTGGAAAATTATTGCATTTACTGTTCTTGCCATGGCTAAAGCAGAAAGAAACTAAATTATTAAGGGATAACAAATCCTCCCCTCCCACCCCACTGACCCAAGAAACAGCAGCAAGAATGCAACTGGATAAAGGGATAGTGGAGGGGAAAAGACACAAAATACACAGAAAGAAAGCTGAAGAACGATTTCCCTGCTGGAACTACTTTCTTGGGGAGGCCACCATGACAGCATCCCTTTAAGAATGACCATTTCTACAGAAACCAGTATTACCCAGCTCTCTGTGCACCTGACCGTGTTCAGAGAGGTTTTGTATTTCACTGTTTTTCTTGGCAAAGCTTCATTTGCTCACAACCTTAAGTCAACATTAAATCCAACTAGCCAGTTAAAATCATGAACTCTGTATGCAGTGGCTCCAGGTGCATGGCATGAAAACAAGCTGCCCGAAATCCACAGCTTCAGAGTAGACCACACAACTTCTGCAAGAAGTCACCATACTTGGAAGAAGGTTACTTCTTAATTTAGGAAAAATTTTGATGCTTCTCTTTTGATTTACCTTATTCTATTCTATTATTTTTTTTTGCCAACACAATGAAGGAAACGTCCTGCTTCTGCATGACTTTTTCTTCCTTGTTGGAACAGATGGTGAAGGCTTACAAATACATGACTGGTATTTTTTCAGTGACTCACACCTCAGAGCAACAGGCTTCAGATTGTGATAAGCAGCCAACCAAGATGGATGTGAGCCTTCTTGAGGAGCAGTATGACCATATAAAACAGAAGCAAAAACTGCAATCACACATTATTGTATTTAAAACAGGTATGCTTATATTTATAGGAGGAAAAAAAAATGTAAATACTATTTCTTGAAATCTTTTCTAATTCCTAGCTTTGCTCTTTTTATGCTCAGCTTCAAGAGAGGTATAAAGTGAATTCCTTTTCTGTCATTGCAGGGGTTTATTCATTTCACTGAAGGGTGGTCTTGTATTTGTAGCAATTAGCTTAATGGCAGTGAAACACTAGCATGAATTTGAAACAGATTAACATATTTTGGAGAAGTTTTTACAGGTTTTATGTATTCTAAACATAAATGGTAACTCCTACTGGAGCCGTGTACTTTATGTCTATCATCAGTGTATTTGTGCAATGATTCTGTAACATTTCTCTCTCTGGAATGCTTCCATTAGAACAAGAAACTCTGGGTTTTCTAAGGGTGAGTGTAGAGAGGATGGAGCCAGACTTTTCTCAATGTCGTCCAATGACAGGACGAGGGGCAATGGGTGCAAGTTGGAGCACAAGAGGTTTAGGCTTAACACAAGGAAGAACTTTTTCTCAGTGAGGGTGCCAGAGCTCTGGAACAGGCTGCCCAGGGGGGTTGTGGAGTCTCCATCTCTGGAGACACTTAAGACCCGCCTGGATCTGTTCCTGAGAGACTTGGTCTAAGTGATCCTGCTCAGGCAGGGGGGTTGGACTAGATGATCTTCTAGGTCCCTTCCAGCCCCTAATTTCTGTGATTCTGTGATTCTGTGATTCTTTATCTGTGTAAAGAAATGTGTCCTATAAGATTATGGAAAGCAATAGTAAATATCAAGTAATTAGCACTAGATGGGGGTTTGTTAAAAAAAACCTTATACTGAGGGTCATAGTGGGTAACTAAGACACAAGCTTTGAACCATAGGTCCTGTTTTGAAAGTATTTTTGCTGCATATTGCTTGGAAAGTACATTAAAACAAGTAACAGTACCTATCACTCATCTACCTGCTATGTCAGGCAGATTTTCTGCAAGAAACTTTCAAATATTTCAGTATTTTTATTTAGACTGCTGCTCTGGGAAGGGGAAGACAGTGTTAAGTCAGTGTAATGTAAGCAGTAGTCTAAGTAAAAACTTTAAAATACTTAACTATATAAGGAACTTGCAAATATGTAACTTTCAAAGTTAAAGTGGTATTGAGAATACTAAGTCAACAAATTGTCTTGTGAATTTATGTAAGAAAATAGGACTGCACAGTTTCTGGGGAGTTTAACATTTAGTAGGACTGGAAGTTCACATACAAATATTTCCATACACGTAACCTAAAACGTTCACAAAACCACAACCTGCACTGCACCTGTGTCTTTTAGCAGCCTGTTTGGAAAGGATTCCTGTTACTGTCAGAAGTGGTTGAAATTTGGGTTTATTTTTTTATGCTGAGTTCTCCATGTCCTGAAAGTTGATCTTACACATTCCTATGGTATGAAATCTGGGAAAACCTGTTCTAGAGCTCAGCACTTTGAACCTGTTATATGCAACAGTTTCCAAGAACATGTCAAGCAGAAGTGAGCAGTGCCTTATCAGCCAACTGTCCATACTCCTTAAATTACCAGCTTAAACCACCCAGGAAATCCAGCCAGTTCCAAAAGTCAGTCCATGGATGCATAAGTGTTTTGTACTGACAGCAAATTGTCTTCCTACATAGAGGATAAGATTATGGCCAGGCTGAGAAGGGGACAACAATGACAGCACCACCAGAACCCCACACATACAAACCTCAAAGGCCAGACACAAAAACCTCATGGGATTCAAACCTCATGGAAAGGGGGCACCTTTGGTCCCTCTTGGTGTTCCAAATCCTTGCCAAAGGTCTTTGTTCTCAATAATAAAACCCTGTGAGGCTCCTGCCTGACAGACCAACTGTCCTTCCATGGTACCACAGGGGTTTTGAGCATTTCAGGATCACAGTTGAAATGTTAACTCCAAGTTTCCTTAAAGATTTTTAGCTTTGTATGTCACAACCTGCTTGCCAGAGTCATGAAATCATGGACCTTTAAACAGAATTTCAGATTTCTCTAGATTTTGGACTGGTGGGTGAATAGTCACCTGGAAACAACTTTCTTACGTTCCTTGCCCAAAACACACAGTCACGTTCACACTTCTGGATGTTCCTGATTATTTGAGAACAAAGAACATGATAAGATTTGAAAGTCATCAGCTAGGAGATAATACAGCAGTGTATTCATTATTTATTGCCTAAGAAGCTGAAAAACAGTATTTGCTTTAGGAATTAAATGGGAGCATTCAGTGCAAGCAGTCACAACAGAATAAACACAGGGGCTCTGACTGCTGAAATCTCTTCCAAGTTTTTGCCAAGCTAACTGGAAATAAGATTAGCTTTTGTCACTCCAGAACCTTGAAAGTGTCTGTCTATGATGACAGTATTTGAAAAAGACCAGATGGTAAACAACCCTGCAAGGAGGCTATGATGCACAATTGAGTTTAAAAATAAAAATAGAGAAAGACCAAGGACCTGTCTAATTAAAGCCTTCTTCAGAAGTTTAGAGTGCTGAGTGTGTGTTCAATCACCACACAGTGAGTGGCTCATGGCTCTCCCATTTCTACCCAAGCACATTGCTCCATTTTGTGTGCTGCACCTGTAGCCAAGGAATCCAATCAAACCTGAACTCAAAACCAGTCCAGGCTACTCAAATTGGATGAGATTTGAACTCTGATCAACTCAAGTAATTCTGCTGACCAGTTCATAAGGTTCATGATAAAACCTGTTGCCTATCAAAGCCTGTCTCCCCCTGTACTCAGCTCTGGTGAGGCCACAGCTCCAGTGCTGTGTTCAGTTTTGGGCACCTCAATCAAAGAAGGACATAAAGGTGCTGGAGAAGAGACAGAGAAGGGCAGCCAAGCTGTTGAAGGGCCTGGGGAAAAAGTATTATGAGGAGCAGCTGAGGGAACTGGGCTTATTTAGACTGAAGAAAAGGAGACTAAGGGGAGACCTTAGCCCTCTCTATTACTATCTGAAAGGACACTGTAGACAGGTCTCTTCTCACAAGTAACTAGTGACAGAACAGGAGGGAATGGTCTCAAGCTGCACCAGGGGAGGTTTAACCTGGACATTAAGAAACATTCTTCATTAAAAGGGTTGTCAGGCACTGGAACAGGCTGCCCTGGGAGGTGGTTGAGTCACCACCCCTGGAAGTGTTTAAAAGCTGTACAGATGTGGTGTCAGGGGTAGGGTTAGTAGTGGATTTGGTGGAGTAGCATTAATGGTTGGACTCAATGATCTTTAAGGTCTTTTCCAACCTAGAAGATTCTATAGATTCTATTCTATGATTCTAGTGCCAGTTCAGCCAAGAGTGAAGTTATAGCCACAAGAATATGCAAAGCTGAATCACCTCAGTCTCTCATCTCCTCTCTGTTGCTTTTTCCTTTCACCCATGGAGAAACAAACCCTAATTTTTGTAGGATGGTGCTATAATGTGCTGTTCCAACAAACAAGCAAGTGGACTTCTGCAACCACCCAAGCTCAGCTTTATTTCCTGGATAAAGTCCAGTCATATATAAATATAGTCCTTAAACTATATTTATACCGACTGAAGCGTATTCCATCAGTACTTGCAATCAAACAGGATCAAGCAGAACATTTTTGTCCTTCAAATCAAAGCACTTACCAACACCAGGAGCAAGTCCTTGCCCACCTTAAGAATTTTTGTTTACAAGCAATTAATTACTGAAAGTCAATTCTCAATCTATGTTGTTAATGAGTCTTAGAGACCAGTTAGATCAATATTGACTTGATAAATCTTCATTTTCATTTGACTAACCCTAGGGTACTGTTTATGCCTTCAGAACTGCAAAACCAAGCATGAAATATTTCTATGCCATAACCTGGCATCAGAAGATGCACCACCCTCAGCCACAGACAGCACAGAAACTCATCTGTTAAAGGTCTTCAGTTGAGTTTGTCACAGAAATTACACCCTTAATATCTGCCACCACAGTAATATGCATATATGTATTTCTCTTGTAGGTGAAGAAGAATCTGTGTTCCCAGAATCAATGGTCAGTGCTGTTTTAATTAATAAAACAGTTGGAAGATCCAAGTCATTTTCAGAACACGCTCCTGTCAGAAAGGTCAGGCTGGAGCTGAGCAGCAATGACAACATACAGGACAACTCACCATGGAGAACCCACCTGGGAATCTACCGCCTGGTGCAAGCTCCGTGTCGTGGAGCTTCCTGGGATCTTCCCCAGTGCCAGAACAGGCTGTGCAGTTTTGACAACCAGAGACTGGTTCCAAAGGCAAACAGCACTCTGCCACACAAGGAATTCGAGGGGGCAAACGAACTCTCTGCATTCAGTCAGCTGGGAAGTTCAGGCATCTTGAGCAGTTTCAGCAGAGAGAATGGCAGCAGCATTTCAAGCACCTGCCAAAAGCCTCCTCTGAAATCGGCAGCTTCAGCAGTTTGGAGACATCGACATCTTTCTTCTACTAAGTGCACAGCAGCCTGCAACCAACCAAACTTCTACCCTTTCCCCAGTAAGAAAGCACCGAGAATCTCTGAAGCAGCAAGAAGGCTTGGATTGTATGTCTCACAATGAAGGCATCCAGTAATACATAAAACAGTCCAAAACTTGACTAGAACCTCAAATAGCAAGGCAGCCTTCCTGGTTACACTGAGTGACCTGCTGAAGGGCTACTATTCTTACCATCCAAGGCAGATCTTTACTATGTGATCTGTGATTTTACAATACAGTGTAAAATGAGATGTTCTCATGAAGATGCTGGGCTGCAAGGACAGATACCTACTTGTTATTTGCGATACAAGAAAAAATTAATCTTTCATCCTTTTTTTCCCTCCTATTTTCAGTTTACTGATTTTAGAAGCTATTATTTTATCACAGCAATATTTGAACTATCTCAAAGAGCTATAGTAAAGACTGATGAAGCACCAAGATTAAAATTCAGTGTGGTTATATTTAATTAAACAATAAACAAAGTAAAAATTAAGCAGTACAGAAGGTGATTAATTCACTAACATACAATTTCATTGCTCATTTCCCTTGAAAAAAAAAGGTATTTGCGATAATTCCCAATGCATGTATTTTTTAAATCAATTAATAAAACCTCTGCTCATTTCTACTGTTGTTTTAATGGGAATTGCAAACATCACCTTTTTCTTAAAGGTATAAATTCTATAATAACATATTGTTGTTTCCCATCTATCCCCTATATTTAATTAGGAAGTTTGAATTAATTACTTAGCTCCCCAATAACATATATTGGCATACCCTCAGTTAAATGTGTGTATATATATATATATATATGTAATTTACCTATTTACCTTAAAAGGTTGGACTAGATGGTCCTTGATGTCCCCTCCAACCTGGTATTCTATAATTCTATTCTTCCTCATCAAAGTACAATGCACCTTTCTGTTATTACATTTGCATGCTCACCGAGCAGATACAACCACATCAACTGCACAAATACAGGTGTAGTAGCACAACAATTTTTTTTTACAGGTAGGGTTTAACATTCTCTCTTGGGGCACAACTACACCATGAACCTGTGCAAGCTTAGAAAAGGGAGTTGGACTCCTCTGCTGCAAGATATTTAGAGGAGAACCTTTTTTGCAGGTGTAAAAAAATGTTTATTTTTTTACACCTGCAAAAAAATGTTTATTTTTAAACCATAAATAACCATCACCCACTTCTGGCTGCAGCTGTTCACACAACTCACTTTCTCAGTCGTAGTTTTCAGGAACACTGAAGACTTGAAATGTCTCCCTATTTTAGGATGACTTGGAAGGACAGCAAAATGGGGGTGAGGTGAATGGCCCACAAAGCTGTTCATGATCCCTGCAAACAGCCTGTAAGCACAAAACCTTACCACCTTATCCCTTACCTGCTTACCACCTGCCCCAAAAGCAGCACACACCCCTTCTTACCACCTGTCCCAAAAACACACCGTCCACGGATGAAAAAAAAAAAAGTGAGGGGAAAAAAAGGCCAGAGATACTCAACTGTGGTTTATGTTTAAACACAAACTCCTCTCACTAAGAAGAGCAAACCATCCCCTCGTAAGATATCTAAAAACAGAGTTAATACCAACGTGCAAACAAAGTAAACAAATCATGAAGCAACTATCCTGACTCTGTGTGTCAACTACATTCATACGGCAAGTAAAACGCCCTTTACTGAGGGAACAGGTTCAGGGAGACACCGACAAAACCGACACACTCCCCCGAAGCGCCCGCACTCACAAACCGAGCGCGGGCTGGGCGCTAAAATGGCAGCGGCGGGGGGCGCGGCCTCGGCCACGTGACGAGCTCCCGCTGCCGGGACCCGCTCGGCTGCCGTAGCAACGCGCCTGGGCCCGGCGGTAACCGCGGCTGTGACGTGCGGGGCTCCGCCCCCTCCCGCGCCGCTGCCCGGCACCGAAGCACCGCCCCGACCGCACCCGGCACCTTCGCCTCAGGGAGGAGCAGCCCTGCTGGGCCCGTGAAGGAGCCGAGGCAAGTGAGGAGCATCTGCGTTAGGGCCCAGGCCTCCCCCCGCGAGGCCCGGCCTCCGCCGCGGGGCGCAGGTGGGTGGCCGAGGGCTGATGCTGGCGGGACCCCCGTCCTGGCGAGCGCCCCTTCGCTCGCCCCCTCCCTACGGTGTCTGCTGGGCCTGGGCGCTTCCCGCCGTGCGATTGCTCGCTCCGAAGCGGAGGCCGGTGGCTCAGCTCCGCCGGGGCCGCGGGAGGTTCCCGCTGCGATTGCCCGCATGTTCCCCGGCCGCCGTGCTTTGCAGGTGCCTGGAAGGGGCAGCGGCTCCGGGGCCGTGCTTAACATCCCCCGGTGACACCAAGGACGTGAGGTGTCGGTGATGTGGAGGCAGGGGAGATGGATGTGCGCGCTGCGAGGCCTCAGGACACTCCAGGATCCCGGGCTGGCACTGGCAGTGTTCGGGTTTCCATCCCTGCCCTGAGCTGGCTCGGGGTTCCATCCCTGCCCTGAGCTTCTGGCTCGGGGTTGGTTGAGGTTTTTTTTACGTGCTGTTGCCTCTGTCCCTCACCCTTCATCCAAGGAGGGATGTGTCACGGCTGTGCCAGTAGCTTTCCCCCTTGTCAGGAAAAATTCCACATAACTACATCATTAGCGAACCATCCCGAGAATCCTCTGCTCCTGACATCGAAGATTTGGCTTTTGAACCTTAGTTCTGTAATTGCTTTCTTTCATGTCGTATGAAAGGCTAACTGGCTTCACAGGGTGACGTTTTAATATTAAAAACTCAGTCTTGTGTTTAAAATGGTTCTTGGGAAATACCCCTGGTTGTTTACTCCAGTGGGTTTTGAGAAAGTCCTTTTAAGCTCCTAGTGAAAGTGAAACTGTGGCAGGAGCACTCCTGGTGTTGGCTGATGGAAAAGTCCGTCAGAAAGGGTTTGGTTAAGGCTTCTGGAGCAGTTCAGTTAGGATGAAGTAGGAATTTATGATAAATGTTGGCAGTGTTACATATAAAAAGTGATTTTGTGCTTGTGAAAGCAAAACTTTGGGGTTTTTTTTAATAGAGGTTTGGAATGAGGAAGTTTATAGACTCCAGTGATGCTATTCTAACTGCTTAGTAAGAAATCAAAACCATATACAATTCTACAATAGTATTGATAAAAAGGTGAATAACTTATTTATCAGTGTCACATCTATTTACATTTCATAGTCTTAAGTGCATGTTGTAATTTTAGACTTTACCTGGGTGCTATAAACCCATGGATAGCTTTTTTTTGTTTGTTTGTTCTTAATGTTAAGTAGTAGTAGAGCTGTAAAATAGTTCTTTGGTGTAACCTATAAGTAGGAAAATGATGGTTATGGGTTGGTTGTGAGAACTGCCCAGGATGTTTTGGCAAAGAGCTGGACTAAGGATGTCAACAATCTGGAAATAGAGACTGCCAGCTGCTCTCTGCTATGTAAATACCATGTTTTGCCTTGACCCTATAATAATAATAATATCATCATCCCAGCAAGAAAAAGAACATGTGGCTGTCCTAGTTTGGACAAACATTATGCAAATTATCCCAGTCAAGCAGGGAGGATTATTAAACTATCCACTTGCTCAGCTAATCCTGCTGACTCCTCCTCAGAAGAAACTTTTGTCTTTGCAGTGTTTAGAGTTTTGTAGTTTGCTAAAGCTGGGCTTGAGGTTAACTGGTAAATTTAGCATACATTGGATTTTTTTTTTTTTCCTCTAGTGTTTTTTCCTGGACAAACAGCCTTTGAAATAGGAAAACTGGATAGAAGTGATTGATTCTTGTTTTCTGTCCCCTTTCCTGCTCAGTGCTAATAAACAAGAATGGGAAAGTGAAATCACTCTGGAAGAGAAGTGGAACTGATTCATGAAAAGTCACAGTGCATCTGTGGCAGAATTTAAAATGCTTTTCTGTCAAAATTAAAGCACATCTTCCATATGATTCCCAGTGTCCAAGAGTCAAAAGTCTGCCATGTTTTAACATGCACATAGATTTAATTTGTGGGGTTTGGTTTTTTGCTTATATATATTTTTTTATTTTTATTTTTTTCCTCCTGTTGAGGTCCCTGCATCTGCCTTTTCTTGCCCTCTCTCCACCTTCCCTTGTTTCATTTTTCTTTTCAGAGGTGTGTTGATTCAGTGGTTGCTACTTTCTCTGAGCTGAATGAGATGAACTTTTGGGGATGAATTCAGCCTAAACTCTTAGGTGACTGGCATCAGGTGGTGGGTGCTGGAATACCTGGTGCAGATTTACAATCTGCTTCATCTCTGGTCTCAGCCTCTGCACTTCATGTTGCTTCTGCCTTTTCTTGCTTTCCATGGGAGTGGGGAGAGTGTCTCCTGGACTGTCAGGAGTGACAGGCTGCTATTTCATTGTTGTGATACCACAATTTTACAGTAGCATTTTGTACCATTAAATTTATTTGCTTATTTACCTTGTGGTCTTCTCGTTGTGAAGCTTGTAGTTCTGAGATGCTCTCCTTTGACATCTGTCTTGCCAAAGAGGGTAATAATTCATGTTCAAATATCCACTGGAGTGGAAAGGCTGCTGAAGTAGGAAGGTGAGAGAAGCAGGAGGCAGAGGTGCAGAAAGGATATTTTAGAGGCAGGTGGGTTTGTCTGTCCAGGGCAGAGCAGAATCTGAATCAAGGGTTTTGATGAATTGGCACCTTCTGCCATTCAGCTCCCATGAGGGGCTAGGAAGAGGTTTAATTTCTCTTGAAATGGCAAGGTCCAACACAAGGGCCTTGTGAATTATTCCAGCTCAAATCCAGTTTCATTTCTTCAGTGATTTTTATAGTTGGACTAGTGTTCCACTCCCCACGGACTTCATTTCACACACCTCTTTGTTGTTTGGGATTTCTGGCATTCCAAAACACAGCTTGGAATTCTTGAGAAAGTACAGTATCTTAGTACAGGAAACTTGTATTAAAAGACTGTTTCTTTTTCCTTTTTGTTTTAAAAGAATGGCCCAAAGGAAATATTTAATAGCAAAACTGACAAGTTGCTTAAGAGAGGACAAAATTCAGCTGTGGAAACCACCATACACAAATGAGAAGAAGGAAGCTGGTGAAGAGATGAAGGTAAATGTTCTCTCAGAGTTGATGTTATTTGACTTCTATATCATCTTCCTGGTGCATTTTCCAAGTTTTTCATACTGTTTTCTCAGGAGCTTGTACAAAAATACTCATCCAAGCTGAATATCAATGAGAGTGATGCAGAGAATATGCTTGAAGAAATAAGGTGTAAAGCAATTGAGCGTGGAACAGGAAATGAGAATTTTAAAGTGACTGGGATTGCAAGACTTGATATATACCTGCCTCGTAGAAAAGTAAGTGGCACTGCAGAAAAAGTCAGGATAAGTAGCTTTACTTTGACCTTTTGAGTGCTACATGTGTAGCTAATGCAAGTATTTTAACTTAGTCAACTTTTTCAGGTGTTCTGTGTGTAAGGAGATCTGTTAGGTATGTAACATATGGGGGGGAATAGTTCCTGAGGTATATTTCAGCTTCCCAGGTATGTGGGAATATCTCAGCAAAGAAATACAATGTTGGGAGATGGGTAATTGTCTTCCCTTTAGGATGTAATGAGAAATTATCTTCCAATTAAGAAAAGTAAATTAGATTTAAGTGTCTGTCTGGTTCAATTTGTTTCCTTCTGACGTGACTGTTCACATTAGCAGTAAAGAGCAGATATATTTTTTTTCTGCTGTAGAATACCTGATGTTGAATTAGCATATGAATATCACTGTATTACCACAGCTTTTATTTAAATGACAGCTTTGGTTTTAAAAAGAAATTGCTTTAAGTGCAATAAGCAATTTGAACTTAGTGCCATCTTAGGCCACGTGCAGCTGATGACACTGAAAAAGCTCCTTCAGCATTTAACTGTGGCATGTAGCAGTGTTCTCCCTGTGATGTTATCCTTGTGCAACTCTTCCAGCCCAGGCAATCAACTACACTGACTTCAAAATAAGTATATCCAGTATTGGGATTTGGAAATGAGAATCTG
Organism: Ceyx cyanopectus; assembly: GCA_013401355.1. Taxonomy (NCBI): domain Eukaryota; kingdom Metazoa; phylum Chordata; class Aves; order Coraciiformes; family Alcedinidae; genus Ceyx; species Ceyx cyanopectus. The sequence continues at coordinate 40,016 of VYZU01066408.1, forward strand.
GATTTTCTGTTGTGGCAATACTCATCTGTTATCTGCTAAGTCAGGCTCCTAAAAACTTCACAAAGATGGAACTGAATTAAATCTTGCCCTTTTAAAGCCAGGCTCCAAACTATAATTTCACACAAAACATGCCAGAGTAATGATGTGAATCTAATTAAATCAGTGTCAGGCTGGTCACCATACCAGGTTCTGTGGCTCTATATGCCCATGCCAGCTCTGGGCAGACTGTTGGACACCCAGCCTGTGGAGCTTGTGTTGACTGATGCAGTTCAGCCCAGGCCACTGAGCACCCTGCCAAGCAGTGCCCAGGCACAGGGTGAGGGCTTATGTGGGCCAGGGGCCAATCTCCAGTGGCACTCTGGATACAGCTGCTCTGCTTTGAGGGCTGAAAGGATGAATCCCATGGGTGTGAAGTGTGCTCTGCAGGCTGGTCATGGGACAGAGCAGGCCCTTGTTTAAGTTCTCCCTAATACAAAACCCCTTCACTGGGAATATTTACCCCTCAAAACCAGTGTAGCAAGCACAACTATCTCCAATCACTTCTTAGTTTTGACCATGTGCAGGAGCAGCATCTTCCCCAGTGCTGTGTCTTCATCCACTGTGGTAACAGTGAAAGGGAACTTTTTATTTAGGGAATGAGCAGCAAAATGAATATTCACTCTGGTAAAGGACAAAGGGGTATGATTTTATCTTTTTTTCTGAAGATCTCAGATGGCAGCCTGTGCTTCAGAGCATTTTTTTTATGAATACTTGTGAAAACACAACATACAATTAAAATTGGTCTCTGTCCTGTAGTGAAAAATAATTACCAGGGCATGTGGTAGAGTAAAGGGTAGAGGACATTAAGTGATTGCCTTGCAATTTAAACAAATAGTTTCTTAATTCCTTTTTACAATGCTACTGGGCATAGGGGAATTAATTAATTTAAGATTCCAGTTTATCTAATTTGGGACCAGAGACACTAATAGGAATTAATCATAACTTACCCAGTCACAGGTGAGTGGCATAATTACAAAGCAGAGTTAAGATTGGAAGTGCATAATTAAATTAGTCAGTTTAAATTATTTGGTTCTGAATTTAGATTTGTCTAATTCTGAATCTTCTGCTGTTGTAATGTTTTATTTTTAGCCCTGTATAGAAAGCACAAGACTCTGTGTCCAGAAATGGCTGATCTGTATGCCCAGCCATAACCCCATTAACATGATTATTATTTGGAAAAGAAATTGTTATTGTAGAACAATTAATTTAAAAAATGTCCCAAGTATCTTTCTCATGCCTTTTTTTTTTTCCTTCCCTCCTCCTTTCTCTCACCCAATATAATTACTACAGAGCAGAAAAATCCCCCTGGAAACAAACCTGTTCATCACAGGCAAGGAGCTCCGATCACAGTAAGTGTAATCACCCCTGCTCTTCTCTGATGAGGCTGCACTGTCATCATCTGATTAAAAAAAAAAAAAGACAAACAGCAGTATTTGTTCCATTTAAGCTTTTCCTCTTAAAAAACCTAGAAGTGTTTTACTTGTAGCACCTTTTTATGGCAGGGGTTTTAAGCCAGTTAAGAGCATGCTCATCTTCGGGTTTTGTTGCTGTTCTAACAAACATTATATAGCCTTATAAATGTATATTAATGATTTCTTTCACAGGATAGCACAGGAACATGCATTAAAAGAAAATGCTATCAAAATCATCATAAATAAGAAACAGCTTGACCTGGGTATGTATCTCAAGTTGAATATACTTTTCTGATATTTTAGTTCACTGATTCTCAGAAGAAAAATTTCTTGCAACTCTGTTAATTTCAGAAATTCCCAATGTTGTGTTCTGCTTCACAGAAAAATATAATAAATTATAATGGTAAAAAATCTTATAATTAGGGCAACTGTAGGAATCCTGTAATTAATATTGAAAATCCATTTTTTAGATGTTGAAATACTGAAAATGTGTGTTTAAGAGAAATCCATCTCCTTCAAAACTATTATCATATAACAGCACATTCAAAAACTTTTTGTAGTTCTTCAGTGTAAGACAAGGGTCTGTTTAGGTTCCTTTGTGGGTGTTGTGGTTCCCCCCCCCAGTGGCAGCACAATGTAAAATGAATGGTCTCTTCAGATGTAAGAGTGTTTAGATTTTATCTTTTGTACTCTTCTTTTGCAGGCAAAACCCTTGAAGACCAGGGTGTGACACACAATGCCAAAGTGATGGTCCTGCAACTGGAACAGAGTGATGAGGAAACTAAAAGAAAAGTTGAGGAAGAAGAACTTCAATGCAAGAAAAAAAGAGAATTAAATGAAAAGATGCANGTTAAGAGCATGCTCATCTTCGGGTTTTGTTGCTGTTCTAACAAACATTATATAGCCTTATAAATGTATATTAATGATTTCTTTCACAGGATAGCACAGGAACATGCATTAAAAGAAAATGCTATCAAAATCATCATAAATAAGAAACAGCTTGACCTGGGTATGTATCTCAAGTTGAATATACTTTTCTGATATTTTAGTTCACTGATTCTCAGAAGAAAAATTTCTTGCAACTCTGTTAATTTCAGAAATTCCCAATGTTGTGTTCTGCTTCACAGAAAAATATAATAAATTATAATGGTAAAAAATCTTATAATTAGGGCAACTGTAGGAATCCTGTAATTAATATTGAAAATCCATTTTTTAGATGTTGAAATACTGAAAATGTGTGTTTAAGAGAAATCCATCTCCTTCAAAACTATTATCATATAACAGCACATTCAAAAACTTTTTGTAGTTCTTCAGTGTAAGACAAGGGTCTGTTTAGGTTCCTTTGTGGGTGTTGTGGTTCCCCCCCCCAGTGGCAGCACAATGTAAAATGAATGGTCTCTTCAGATGTAAGAGTGTTTAGATTTTATCTTTTGTACTCTTCTTTTGCAGGCAAAACCCTTGAAGACCAGGGTGTGACACACAATGCCAAAGTGATGGTCCTGCAACTGGAACAGAGTGATGAGGAAACTAAAAGAAAAGTTGAGGAAGAAGAACTTCAATGCAAGAAAAAAAGAGAATTAAATGAAAAGATGCAAAGAACTAAGAAGGGTTTGGAAATTCTTTCAGAGAGAGGTAAAGGGTGTTGTTGGTTTGGGTTCTTTTGTGGGCTGAGAGGCAGATGGGTGTTGATTAATTCTTGTGCATTAAAAACTATCTTCAGTGGACCTTCAAGATAAGAGTACCTGGACCATGGCTGGATTTCAGTTTATACTCTTCTGGGTTTCTTAAACTGGATTTTAAGTTGACTAAACCTTTCTCTCCTACTCTAGTTCTTACACAACTAGAATGCTAGAAGATCCTTTGAGAAGGATATAATATGAATTATTTTTTAATTGGCCCTTGACAGTTATGGGATTGATGACTCTGGAGAACAGGCTTTAAATTTCTTGTAGACAGAAGCACAGTGGAAAAATGTGTTGTAAGCAATTACACACTTGGTTTTTTGTAGTTTCCCTCACATATGTCTGCATGTAACCATGGCTTCACTGTGCACAACAGCTCACTTGTCATCCTCATCTGTAAGGTGGCTGTTCTGTTCTCACTGCATTTGATGTTGATTGCTGGCAACTGTGGAATTAAGTTCAAGGGATATAGTCAGTCTAACAGCAATAAATTCTCAGAATGCAATTGTGTTTGTGAACTGTGCTGCTGGATGGGGGGTTTAAATCACTTCTCTACACTTGCTAAAAGTCACAAATGAGAAACTGTGAAGCTGAGTATGTAATGAGCTCCTGCCAAATGGAGAAATACCTGAACAAAGCTGCTTTTAATGGGCACTGACAGCCTATTTCTTACTGTAATATCAGATTTTGAACAAATGGAAGAAGTGATTCCCCTTATGGATTTCAAGTGTCATTTAGACCCCAGCCCTTGAATCCTATATAGGGTCTCTTTACAGTATTTACCACTAACTGTCACTTACAGCACAATGCCAGAATACAGAGTGGAGTCCATAATGGGCTCACAGGCTGAAGGTTCTGTGTGAAATACAGAAAGGAGTTAACAACCCTTTTGTTTTATCTGAGAAAAATTGCAGGGCAGAAGCTTTTAATCTCAGCAAACTCCTCCTTAACTGTCTCTTGTTTGCAAGGGAAGCATCTTTTCATTTTAAATCACTTGGTAGTGAAAACAAAATTGATAGTTTGGTTATAAGCATTAAAGATGTGAGGAAAGGAAAATATCAAGCTGTATTTTTTTGTTTATCAACTGAGCTCAGCTGTGGCCTTTTCATATTCAGTGCTTTATTTGATAAGGCATTTCAGATGTTCTATCATGTAAAACGTGGGGGTTTTGTTTTCTGCAGAAAATTCTTTGCAGTTCCTTTAACTCTTAATGCTGTGTCTACATTTCTGGATGAACAGGGCCTTTTCATGAGTGACCTTTCTGAAAGTTCCTCATGTTTGCCTGGCCAGGGCCACTGCTGGTAGCTATGTTCAGAAAATCACAGCCTTTTAATGTAATTTTGGTTTGTTACTTGTTTGCTCTTTTAACCATGTCTTTACTGACATCATCCTACAGCAGCAGTTACTCTGTTGAAGGTTGTTAAGAAAATTTTGTTCTTTTGTTTTCTTTCAGAGGAGTACTTGGATGAAGACACTTTTCCATATCTGGATATAGCCAATCAGACTGGAAGGTCAATTGAGATGCCTCCTCAAGCTAGAACAGTAGGTGAAATTATCTCACAGAACTACTCAGACAGTTTTCTAAAGTTAACTATTTCACTTTTCTGGGGATGGAATCCTGGCTCTTGTAGTTTGATTAACAATAATTTGATTAAAAATAACTTTGAAATTGAAGTAGAACTTTGCAACTGGGAATACTTCAGTCATCTGGAGATGGATCTCTGATGTAATTGCAGGTCTAAACTTGCACTGCCCCCTGTGTGGTCCATATCTTATTTTTGTGTTTAAAGATGAGCTTTAACTTCTTTATATCCTAGCAGCTCTTTTAAATTTGGGGTGCCCTAGAACATGAAAATAATTTGTTCATTAGGCCTCAGTTTCAGTTGGAAACTCAATGAGCTCTCAATATCAGCCTTTTGAACATCATCTTGATGTTTTTGGTGCTGTGACACCTCTCAAATTTACATTTATGCACCATTCAAGAAAGTTCCACATTCTCAACTGAAAGTATCTTTGCTGGGGACCATGGATTGAGTTACTGTAGGAGTCACATGCCTGATGTTGTCTGCTGAAGCAGAAGAATAGTGATAGGTAATGTCTTTTAAGATTGCTGGATTTTCTGGAGATAAATACAAATCATTACAAATACTTGGAATTACACCCAGTAACAACAACAACAAAACTCAGAAAGAAATGAGTGAGCCCTAACACATGCAAACTGCTGCCCTACCCTTGTGTTTTCTGCATCATATGGAGTTTGTGGGTGATTGGAAAAGCTACTCTCCATTCTGATAATGGATGTTGTTCTGAAGTGCTGAAAGTGGCAATTCACTTGGAGAGTTAAAGCATCAAATGTTGAAATGCACAAAATTTCATCAGTATTGAACATGGGTGAGAAGCAGTATTTCATGTTGATTCAATCCAGAAATATTATTTACATTTCTATTGGTTGTACTGCAGGAAGGAACTGGAGTGCTTTCCTGCCACATTCAGAATTTAATTTTCAATGTTGTGGGTGAATCTTTGGGTTTGACAGGATAGTTGCAGTAGTAAAGAGACCACACCTGGTGCTGCTGGGGAGTGTAGCATCTGAAAAAAACACTTAGCTCTTTATCACTCATCATAAAAAAAAAAAATAATCTACCTAGGGTTGCATTCTTAAAATGAACTTGGTGCAACATTTCATGTGTCAGTAACATTTATTGCTTTTCATTAGACTGTTTTAAAGCTAGCAGATGAGACAAAAAGTGCAATAGTACTGCACTTACAGAACTGACACAGGGTTCTTCTAGGAAGAACATGGGATCTAAATGGTGTCCTGGTCTGAGTGAGAACAGAACTAATTCTGTTCAGTGATTTTACTTTTCAGCTCAGTTCTAACTGAAGTGAGCTGCATGTTTTTGCAGACAGTGGCTGCTCCTGGCAGTGATAACACCCAGTGCTTAGAGTTAGTGCCAAGGGTTGGGGTGCAGAGCAAGGCCACTGCTGGATCTCATGCACCATGTTGGGGGTGCAGAAAGTAAAGGCTGCACCTGCAGGGAGGAGCAGCCAGGACAGGGGACCCCAAACTGACCAGCAAGGAATTCTAGCCCATCTATGTCATGTTCAGGATCTGGAGGGTCTTGCCCTGCTTTGCTTGGCCTGGTCTGCTTCCTGTTTTTATCTCAGCCAGCATCTGAGGAGGCTTCTGTCTGTTCTGCCTTCAATCCCTATGTGTGTGCTCCTGAATCCAGCTCCTGAGCACAGCTCCCATCTGCTGCTGTCCCAGTCTGGCACTTTCCCAGAGCCTGCTCCACAGCATTAGAGGTGATGGTGACATAACTGCCGTGAGGGGGGGTGTTCAACACTGGTTTTGTACATACTTTTATATATTCAATTTTTATTATTATAATAATTTTCATTTTCATTCAAGCTCTTCTAGTTTTCTTTTCTGACTCTCTCTTCCTTATTCCCTTTCTCTTCCCCTTTGGGGAGGGAGGGGGTTAACTGAGACTGTCTGTTACAGGTCTAAGGGCTGCCCTGACTCTAAACTGTGACCAATGGGTTACCTTGATTTTGAATTTTTTTGTTAGCTACAAAAGTGAGTTGAGGAGGTGCAAAAAGTCTCAATCTGTTTTTTTTCTAGGCACTTGTGCTGGCAATGGGTTATCATGAGAAGGGCAGGGCATTAATGAAGAAGAAGGAATATGAAATGGCATTGCCATATTTGTTGGATGCTGACAAACACTTCTGGTAAGAACCTTTTGAATACCTGTCTTTTTACTGTCAATCAAATCCAGAAACAGCATTAGCTTTACCTGTGCATGTAAATCAGGGCCAGGATTGCTTCACACCCCCTCTGCAGATGGTAAACAGCAGACAAAGGCTCTGACTTGCAGTGACAGGTGGCTTCATGTAGAACAGCTGAAACAGATACTGCCATTGGGCAATTGAATCTTTCATATCAACAGAAAGTGCCAATATTCATGTACTAGGCTATAAATTGCAGTTAAATTGAGAGGCAGTTACAGATACTCACTTGCAGTTGCTCCTCTGAAGTAATTATTTCTTATAAAAGGTGGAGCAGATGGCTGAGGTTGGGAACAATACCAGGGTTTCTGCAGGTAGACTTGTTTTCTGTCAGCAGGCAGAGCCCTGACTTGCTCTTTTGAGGTCCCCAAAAGTAGTACCATTCCCATCTGCTTCTCATCTGGGTGCACATGTGAGGAGGCTGGCACTGGACTTGGCATGTTCATGTGCACTGAGGACAGTTTGTCAGTTCTCTGGGTTCAGTTCTGTTCTGCTTTTTAAAGACATGTCTTAAATAGTAACAAAATGACTCCTGTAATTCTGAGAGGTAGTGTTACCATTAGTGCCTCCTGGAGTGGTGGAGCTGATGGGACACCAGGGCTTTATTGCAGTGCCACTGACCTTCGGTTTGCTACCTCACATGCACAGTGTGTGCTTTCTCAAACACATGAGTATGCAACACTTCTGCCCTGTTGTTTCATTAGTGGCAAAGCTGGGGTTGAGGGGAATGAGCAGCCCCTTCCAGAAAAGCACTAGCTGTGTTGTTTTGCAGTGAGTGCAGCCCAGAGCTGCTGAACACGGTGGATAACTATGCAGTACTGCAGCTGGACACTGTCTGGTGCTACTTCCGCCTGGAGCAGCTGGACTGCCTGGATGATGCAGAGAAAAAGCTGTCCACAGCACATAGATGCTTCCAGAGGTGCTATGGGGAGAACCATGAAAGACTGATTGATATCAAAGTATGCTGGCTTTGATTTAAAGGGGTGGCTGTTTTCTTTTTCCGACCTGTATTCACTTACTGTTCATTACAAGAGCAGCTTTTAGAAGTTGAAAGTTTTCTCTGTCTCCTTAGCCTGTAATCTCGTTGTGCAGTTGTCAGTGTAGTAGGGATGTTGGCCCTGACAAAAAAAGCAAATGTGTTTATATTTACAGATATTATCCATTTTTTAGATGTGATATTTTTCAAAGTGTCCCATATTAGTGACTGTGCCTTTTTAAATGTGTCAAGTGTTTTGTTGCTGATGAATTGCTGTTCTACCTTGTGCCTCTACTTACCTGCTCTCCCCCTCTTGTTTAAACTCTTCTTTAGGGGAGCTATGGTCGTGAGAAGGTTTTATTTCTACGGCTTTACCTCCTTCAAGGGATAGGGCACTATCACAGTGGCAGAGAAAAGGAGGCTGCTGAATATATTCAGAAGGTAAGACACTGTCAGATGAAACTTCTGAGCCATTCACACTGGCCTCCTGTATTTGAGCCCTGTCTGGCACCTGTTCTTTGCTTACTCAGAAAAATGGGGAGATGTTTTTTGTACTTTGTGAGTAATATTTTGTTCTGTCTCTATGCAGGCATCTCATTTATGTAAAGAGCTGTCTGTAGATCCTGATAAAGTTCATTGCCTGTCACTCCTGGGATTCTCTGAGCAGGAAGCTCGCCTTGCCCTGCGAGCATGCCATGGGAATGTGGAGCATGCTGCCAACCTTATCTCCAACAGGAGAGAGGTATGGTGCCCTGGATTACATCAGGGATCACATTAGTTGTCCATAAGATCATGCTTTGTGTGACTACTGCAATGTGGTGCTAAACAAAGGATGTTGATTATCCTGCTTTGGCACTGTTAGTGCGTCTGGCAGTTTGACATCTGTTGCCTCAAGTTTGAAACCAAAACTTATTATGACAAGGGAAGCTCTGTCCCAAAACATATGGGAGGAGAGAGCCAAAGACCTGTGGTTGTATCACAGGCACACAGGAAGATTTTGCTCCTGTTTTTGCTACTCAGCAGTGTTCTGTATGGGCGTAAAAACACCATTAAGCTGTCACTCCTGGGCTTGCTGGTCTGAAAGACAAGAGGCTGCACTATATACTGCTATGAGGATAACCAGCAGGCTATGTTGTATTATGGCTTTGACTTGAAAGTTTCAGAAGTGAGAGAGCTTTTTTCCACTGAAGTGAAGACAAGGTTGTCCAGATGAGGTGGCACTTTTAGACTTCAGACAGTGAAACGTGGATAGAAAAGTGGCTGAGAGAAGGGCTGAAGAGAACTCCTTGGCTACATGCCCAGTTCTGACTGTGTGTCCTTGGCAAGTCTTGTGTGCAGGCCCATCTGCCAAACGGGTTTATCACTTTCCACTCAGGGCCCATAATGGCAGTGGCAGCAGGAGAGCTGATCTGCTGAGCGGGAGCAGCTCTGGCTGAGAGAGAGGCAACTTGATTTAGTACTGAGTGTCTGGCAGCACAAAAAAACCCCTCATCCCTATTTCCTCACCAGAAATGTATATGCAGGGGAAGGCAGAAGTGTTCCCATGCAGGCTTTGTAATGGCTGTGTTCTTGCAGGAGAAGGAGCAGATCAGGAGGGAGGAAAGAGCTAAAAGAAAGCAGCGATTGGAAGCCATACACACCTTGAAAAGTATGGGCTACCCAGAGAGAGCTGCTCAGGTAGCTCTGCATAATACACAAGGGGATCTGGACAAAGCTTTTCATGTAAGTGATCTTTAGAAGTAGTACTTCTGGACAAAAATAACTCCAAATTTGCTTGCTTTTTTTATTTATCATTTAGCAGATTCTTTCTTGTAGTCTGTGTTAGTTCATAGCTGCCTTTTCTGAGGTGAACTTCCACTTCTGACCTGATGGATGAGGTTTGCTTGTATCAGCTGTTTGGCTAAACACATATCCATGCTGAGGACTATGATACTTATCTTGATTTGTTCTGATCCCTCTCTCTTTATTAAAGTATATTCTTGACAATCCTGAGTTACTGTTGGATGAAGATGATCCTGAGGCTGTGGACCAGTTTGAGGTTTCCCAGGAAAGCATTGATCAGGTAAGTTAGACTTGCTTGCTTTCTTAGGAGTTGGTTGTCTTGTTTCTGAATTATGCCTTCAAATACAACAGATCTTAAGCAAAGCTAGATGCAGAGGGCAGTATGTGTGCTCTGTCCCAAAAGAGACAGCCACTGTGAATTAAAGTCTCTAAACATTGCAGTGCATAAAGGACAGAGCTGGAATGGGTCTTTCTCATCAGAGTCTGTCTTCTTGAAAAGCTCTTCAGTAGCTAGTGCGGCTACATGTCAGATGGACAAAAAAAATACGTTGCTTAGAAAAAGTAGATAGCATGTGCACACTCCTGATGTGCTAGAGTGCTTTCAGGCTTCCTTTTGAACAACAAAAAAAGAACTGATCTGATACTAACCAGGAGGCGCTTGATTATTTTCAAGATCTCCATTCCTTTAATAGGTCACTGCCCTGTTATTAACTGTTCCAGTAAACCAGAGTCAGGGTCATGGAATTCCTGGCATGCAGTGCTTTCCTCTCTACAATAGGAATGACTGTCAGATGCAGAGTCAGATTCCTGTCAGCCCCTGGTGCTGGATGAGCTTGGATTGCTCCAGATTTTCTTTTTCTTTCCCCTCTTCTGCAGCTGATGTACATGGGCTTCAGCCGTGAGGCAGCAGAGCAAGCTCTAAAGGTCTTCAAAGGCAAGATCCATCTGGCTTCCCAAACCCTTGCTCATTATGGTGGAGTTCTTCCTGCATCACTGCAGCTGTCTCCAGAGGGGTCCTCCAGTTCATCAGAAGCATCAGCTTCATCAAAACACTCACCTACAGAGTCTGCAGGTAAGGTTGTTGTGCACAACACAGCGGGACCCTCAGGGCACGTGTCAGCTATAGGCAGTGCAGAAGGGTCACCTTGTGGTGTCCTGGGAAGGGCAGAGGTGAAATGGCTGCTGAGTGACTGTGGCTTTGGCACACAGGGCTGGAGGACTCAGCTATCTGTGTCCTCACCTCCCCAGTGAGAAACACACTCAAGCCTGCAAGTAATTCTAACTTCTTCCATCTCATTGTGCTGCCTCACAGCAGTTCTTTTCAAACACAAACCAGCCTCTCCCTGTCTGTGCTCTTTCAAAGAGCAAGATCCAAGCTGCTGGAGCATGTTCCTTGGACCTGCCCCTGATAATGGCAGCTTGGCTTGCTGATACCTGGGTTCTGACTTCTAGGGGGTTGATTCCAAATCTGCTCTCAGCTGAGTTACCACATTACTACTTCCTCATGGGCCTTGTGTGGTAGAACACTAATTGATACTTGCCATTTAGCCAAGAGAACTTGCATTTACTCTGTCTTCCATTATTCATCAGATCTGTAGAGATCCCTGTTGTACAACTAAAGGCTTTCACCCAGCTTTAAATATTAGCTAAAAATGGCGATCCTGCAGCATCCTTTGCAGAGCTCCTGGAGCTCTGGCAGTTGTACAGGAACAGACTCACTGAACAGCCAAGTTGGGGAAACAGGGAAAGGACCAACTTCTGAATTCACTGCTGTTTTTCTGTCAAAAGGCTCTTCTAGTTCTGCAACAGATGAAGATGTGGAGGTGGAGGCACTCAATGAAGTCATAGAGGATATTCCTGAACATGAAGAGGATTATCTGGATTTAACACTGGAGGAAGAGGAACAGATCATTCATGAGTACTTATCCTACATCCAAGTACCACAGCATTAAATCCCATTACATCTACTTCAGTTATACCTATTTACCTTGACAAATTGAGTTTGGATTAAAAATGCACCTTCAGCTTATCTCTTACTAAATGCCTTGAATTCAGTCAAGCTATAGGTGGAACACTTAATTCCTGCTTATTTATAAATCTGCTTAAGGCTTACATTTGTGATACATTGTAATTTATTGTCATAGAGAAATAGAAACATTTATTTTCAGAAGAAAATTTAATAGAACTGAACTATATTTTTATTGTGAGAAGCTCATTCCCTTAGGCCTCAAAGGAGCATTTCTATACCAATTTCAAAATACCAGCTTTAAAAAAAATAAGTTTGTAATTCAGAAACTGGGCTTGAGACTACAGAGCATTGACTTCCAAACTGTTCTTCTGAAAGATTTCTAAGACCTTTCTGTATCTACTGTGCATGGATTGATACTGTTCCTGTCACTTCACAGACAATAAAAGCAGAAGCAGCACTTAGAAGGTTCTTCCTAAAGGTCACTATGCTTTGGTTTGAAAAACCAGTAGGAGCTACTGGGCAGTGACCTGTGCAGTGGGATTTCCTTTTACACCTAAGTAACCAGTTTCTCCAAGCAGCTCCTTTTAACCTCTCCCAGGTGAGTGGTTTCTAACCGCTGGGTTTTGGGGGGATTTTCTTTAACCAGCTGTTGACCAGAGCCTGGCTGAGGAGCTGTCGGTAGCTGTACCCTGCTGCACTGTGCCCTTTTCTGCTGTGTAAGCAGCCTGGCCGCTGGGAACAGAATCTTTCTCTGTCAGCTCTTCTCCAGAACCCTGGGTTCTCTGCTCTTAGCTGCGTTCTGACGGCAGAGGGCGCTGCTGCCCTGTCGGCTCCAGGTCCAGCCCTGCACTGAGGACCGAGAGCACTGGCAGAGGGTGGCCTAACAGCTGCTGCTCTGGTTCCTTACCCAGCCTTTACCAGGGGGACAAGGAGGGTTTGAACGTTTCTTAGGGCAAGGGTGATACTGGAGGAAGCAGAGCTCTGGTCTAAACTGACTTCTCTGTTCCAGCAGCTGGGCTTCAGGAGTGGGGATTTTTCCTGGCTACCTTAGCTAAGGAAATAAAAGTAGGGAGTGATTACACTGTTAAGGAATTATTTGTGTTTCATACTTCTGTACCAAGGCAAGTGCTATAAAACTGGAGTAGTTTTGTATCACTTCCCAGAAGGTTGAAACAATTTATAAAACCAGTACTAGGAACTTCTGAGGAAAAAAAAACAGCCCCAGCAACCACTAAATCCCATTTCCCTATAGGTCAGCACTGAGGAACCATTGAACAAGCTATAGAACAAAACCAGAATCTACAAAAGAATTTAAAACTGAAAACAAACACAGAACTAGATGTAGTTCTGATGAGAAGTAGTTGGGAAAGCACAAATGTATTCCTTCCTTTAGCCAAAGGGGTTCCCAAACCTGCTGGCTTCTGGCATTCCCTTAGGCTAGCCCAAAGGCACTGCCTCTACTTGCCATTTCTCCTCTTTGAAGTGGCATCACCAACTTCAGAAGCAAAGGTTTGTCCTGGGGGAGTTCAAAATTTCCATCTTACTAGGCAGTGCTTGTGAGCAGCTGTTCCTGGGTGAGGGTAGGGAGGCAGGGCTGCCCCTCAGTCCCCGAGTGTGCTGTGGGTGGTGAGCAGCAGG
>VYZU01066409.1:0-15000 GCA_013401355.1 Ceyx cyanopectus
ATCACTGAAAAAAAATAATTAAACCACTTATCCCTTCCCTGAAAGATTTCTTCGTTAAAAAAGATTATTGCCTGGAAGGGATAGGTAATGCTTCTCAATTTTAGTATGTTAATTAATTGCCAGATTATAATTTCTATGGAATTGAATTTGAATTCCATATTAATATTTAATGAATTAACAAAGACTAATTTAATTGCAATGAACACCAACACGTTTAATGATGATTGGTTGCTTATTGTTTTTCAAAAATGCATTATAAATATTCTAATTTTCTAAGGATTGCTGTTGACAATTTTAGTTTGGTTTTATTTGTGTATGAATTGAAAAAGGACCTAGAGGGATATTTCTTTCCTCACCTAAAAACATTTTTAGTGTGTTTTGTCCTATACCTGCTGGACACAGTTTTCTTCATGCCCCCCAAGTAGACTGTCTACTCTAGGATGAAACAGTTTGACTCTAAACTCTAAACCCACTACTCAAATCCTCCAAGGTATGCAAGATACCCTTCCAAAAAGGCACTAAAATAATACTCTGCTTGTTCCCTATCACCTGCCTGAGGTGTCTGCCTGGTGGCAACTGCTCTCCAAGCAGATGCCTCCAGATCCTTCCCTGGTTATTTAGCAGTCAGAGCCCTGTGGAGGGAGCAGGAAGATTCCACCAGCCTGCTGGTGGCCAAAGGTTACAAAGCCATTAGCACTGATGGCTTTTAGGGAGCAAACGTTCCCCAGGACTCAGACTGGCTTCGTTTGTGCCATTTGGAAATTAAGGATTCTTAATTGCTGTAATGCACCGCCAACCCTCGGCCGTGGAGCCTCCTCATTCCCCCTGTAATTTGAGTCAAGCATTCTAATTGATTAATTGAGTTTTCTTGTAAGATTGCACGGGAGTTTTAGCTGCAAGAAGGTTACCCTTGTTCTATGGAACACAAAAATGCTTGGCCCTGCAATATAAGGTAACGTTATCAGTGCTGGGTGAAAGGACACAGCAATACAGTGGGAATGAGAGGACCATTTCTGCTGGCAACAAGTGGCTTGTACTGTACATCAAACATGCACTATGGGAGGTGAGAGGACATAAAAGCTTTTTTTTTTTAATGCCATTTAACATTTGCTGTCGACCTTGTTGCTTGTGCTGCCTCTCATTTATACAATCAATTTTTGTTTTGTTTTTCTTGGTGTCATACTTCTTGCTGCGTAAAAACAAGGAGCAGGAAAATCCTGACAGAAACAAACAAGAAAATGTTCAGGAGATTAATCAGTGTTTGACAGGCTTCAAAATTCAGGAAAAAAGAAAAAAAAAAGATTAAAAAATCCTGCCTATCTTAGGCAAATTTCAGAGGTCTAGAAGGATGTCAGGAATGTATTTTCCCCTCACTCCCTGTTCTGTCCTTGCTCTCCTCAGGCTTTCATTCTCCCAAAGCTGTGCTGAAAACCCTCTCTTCAAAGGGCAAATCAGCTCTCTGTTGGAGTAGGGATGGTGATTTATGGGATGTTGCTTTTCCTCCAGCTTCTGAAGGCACTAGAGTGCAGAGGACTAAGTGCAGCACTTAGTTTACCCATTCTGTTGAACTGGCCCCCAAAGTTGAACTCTGAGCACAAGAAAGCCAAGTCTTTTCCCTTTCCCACCTCCTGCTCGTTCCCCTGCCTTTGCTGTCTCAGCCAGGGAGGTGCTGGAGGCATCTCCAAAGGTCTCCTGCTCACTCCTGCATGAACAACTGTGCTTTCAAGCTACCCAAGGTGGGATTACTGAATGACAGGACCTCTTGCCAAGCCCAACGTTTGCTCAGCAATGTCTTTATCTGATTCACTCAGTATTTTTAAGCACAGGCTGCTTGCAGAAGTTGGATTTCTGTTGGAGAAGCACCCAGGGGACATTTCTCCACCTCAGGACAAGAGTTTGAGTGTGTTTATTGGAGAATTGCTGTACAAGCCTGGAAAAGCCCTGGCTGGAGCTAACAGCTCATGTGAATTCAAGGTGTGCAGCTGATGCTTGCCCTGCAGAAAATGTTTCATTCTCTCTTCTCCCATCTCCTTCTCCTTTTGCTGCTTGTCCTGGCCCTTCTGAAAACAACAGAAAGCAGCATCCTTCCCTCTCCTCACATGGTGTTTATTCCTAACAACGCCTGCCTCTGTCACACCAGCTCACAATTTGTATCACCCAATACACTAAGGGCCACAATTCATTTCAGTCATGGTTCAAAGCTATCCTGAAATAATCACAAAGTGACACTGTGAAATTACTGTAAAAAATTGTGCGGCGGTGTCATGACATTTTATAATTGAGACCTCTAGTACTCATAGCTCTATCAAAGCCTGTAAGGAGGAGGGGGGAAAAGAAAAAAACCCTGTGTTTTGACAGACATAGCAGCTCGAGATGTGCGAGCCAGATTGTAGAAAGTCAGCCATGTAGAAAGTTATCGGATGTTCCAGTTTGTGCCCCCATGAAATTGGCACAAATCATCCGGATTTGACTCCGGGAAGGTGGTTAGGAGTAACATGAGAGAGTAAACAAGGAGGTAATGGCCACTCAATGGCTTAACCTATGGCATAGGGCAGCCAAGGTGTCAGCAAGGAATCAAATAAAGATGAATGAGCTTATCAGAGGACCATGCACTGCCTCATTGGGCCCAATTTAATTAAACAGAGAAACTGTTCATATAGAAAGATTAATAGAGCGGCCGCATACAGTGAGTGCTAAAGAAAGAACTCAGAGCAGCCTCACTGCTACAGGCAGCTGCTGGGGAATGTTTGCTCTCATAATACTGATGAAAATCATCAGATTACCAGAACTGTTTGCCCAGCTGCACACATCTGGTCAGTACAAGTCCGAGCTTACGCGTGGCTCACCAGAGCTGAAGATGCTCTCTGGTGATAAGGGACATTTCCCTAGGCAGGCTGCTCTGAGGAGCCTGCTCAGAGGGTGTGGAACAGGTTGGTCTGCTCAGGGAAGGACTCAAACACGTCTCCCAAAGGAAAGGTTGTTCTATGAAGTCACTTCCCTTGCGTCAGGATACTTCTCTGGATAAGAAAAATATTTTGCTTTGGACATAGAGGAGCCTAAAATGCAAGTACACTTAATTACCCAGAAAAAAAGAATCTAATCTAAAGAGAACTTGGAACAACCAGTCTAGCAAATAACTTACTGTTAGGAAAAGTGGAGGGAAGAAGAGAGGGGGTAACAGGAATGAAATGTAAAATAAGTCAAGCTTATTTAAAAAAACAAAAAGGTAAAGTAGCAGTGTTTCATTTCTGGGCTATAAATGCCATTTCACACTTAGGTGCTTTCCAGTTGACAGTATCAGTTTTGTACTCTGGATCACCACCATTCACTGCAAGGAAACACAAACCTGGTACCACTCAACTCTCATTTGAGCATCACCAGGCCTAGAACAGAAACCACCTAGGCATTACCTCCCTTTTACTTATTCTCTCTGTGACTTTTTTGATCTTTTAGTTCAAGAAAATAGAGAGTCCTCTCCTATGTCATCTTTAATGATACCTCAGCATGTGCATGAGCAAATTGAGTTCAGACAAATAGGAACAATTTTAGCTGGGATGTTCCCTCAAGAACCATTTTTTGAGGCAGATTTTTGGCTGCCTGCAGCTTTGTCCTACTGTTGAAATGGCAAGATGCCCACTGGCAGGCTGGTCAGAGCTTAGGGCATCACTGACAACCCCAGTGGTTTAGATGTGCAGTTTCAGTACAGTGGACATTCTTTCCCCTGATGTGGATATACTTTCTTTTGGCATCACTGGACAGTGCAACCACCAGTTTCTTCGAGTGACAAAAGTGAGCTGCCTTTGTAAGATAATTTAAAGAAAATTAAAAGATCAAAAATTGAGAAAAAAAAAAATCATGAAGAAACTACTACTTGATACAAATAATGTAGGCAGTTTAACAAGAAGTCCCTGAGCACCTATGTAATTGCTGGCAAGCTGCAGAAGAGGGAGAGTCTAAAAGGCATTAGTCATTAGTGAGGAGTGAAAAAGGAATAGGGGGAAGGGAAGCAGTTGCATACAACCCTCTTCTGCTGAATGCTGAGGTGGGATGTCCAAATCAGAGTATGATGCATTTGCAAGACACTCTCTACTCCTATTATGTGACAGTAAGATCAAAAGAAAATAAAAACTTCTCTCAGCTGGTGCCTGTTCTTGATATGACACGGAACCAGTCCTGGGAATTTTCTGACTGGTGTGGACAGCAGTCTGGACAGTTGGTATCACCATGCCAGTCTGGAGAGGGAACTGGCAGCTTTTCCCTTAAGAGATGGTAGGTGGCATGGTGCTGTCAGCACATCCTGGAGAACCTGTTTCCCTCAGCACAGCTGACTGAGCTCCTCCATGACAAACACATCTGTTTCAATACACAAATTATTCATTTTAAAAGATGGCTTTTCAGTGGGCTAACCATAATCTCTCTTTGATTTAATGCATACTTCAGTGAGATATTTAAACTGATCTTTAATATCCTCTCCCATTCCCACAGGGTAACTGAAGGATTTCAAGATCAGAAGCATCAGAGGACCTGACAGACCATGGTCCCAGTGATGCTTTTCCCTTTGGAAACAGTGCTGTGCACCAGCCCAGAGCTCAGCCCTGGTGAGATCAGGTGCAGTGCCTGCTGCTGTGGCTATGGTGGGTTTGAAACCTGCCCTAGATATGCTGCAACCCCACACACAACATACAGCAGAGGGGAACACCAGCAGCATCCCAGAGATGCCTGCACAAGGCTCACTCCACCCAGCAATACACCCACAGGCAGACAGGTTTCCATTTCCTTGGCACAGGGTTTATCTAGATTGTCTTAAAAGCTTTTGCAGTTACTTCAAAAAGAAAAGGTTTCTTCCCTTCCTAAATTTGCATGTCATATTACTCCCAGTAAAACTGAAGGGCATTGCTGAGGAAGATAGACTTATTTTTGTTTGAGGTGTGGTGGTCAATGGAATAACATAATTATTTTCTGTCTGCAGTGAAACTATAGACATTTCAACAGTCTCAATTTATATTCTGTTCCAGAATATATGTAAAACAAATTCCAGTGGCAGAATTTAAATTAACAAATGCTTTATACACAATGGAGGAAACATCCCTTCTCCATGTGTTGAAATCAAATGTGATTTTGTATAGACAACCCTGATATATGTTTGCAAACACCCCCTAAAATGTCATTACACCGTGGAAGGATTAAAAACATTGAATCATGTGGTGACCTTTCAGTAGAACAGAGAGTTTAACCCTCAAGCGAAATTTACTGTTGAGAGTTCACTGTCTCTTAATTTAGTGCACTTCTTACTATCAAGCAGAATGCAGAATTACATTTTTGCCTTTTATTACCACCAAATTAATTATGTTAGAGTCACTGTTTGGGTAAAAGTAGCATATTCTGAATCACCCTGGGTCTATTTTGAGTCTCTCCTGGCTGGTGCATCTCATTACACATTAAGCTATAGAATTGGCTCCTAGGAGATGGCAGCAGTTTGCCTACAGTGGAGCTGGAGCTGAGGAAGACATCTGACCATACTGATTAAAGTAGTGGTATTTTATTATATATATATGTGTGTATACACACACACACACACACACACACACACACACACTATATTCTTACTAGTACATGGAGGGTGATTAACCCCATGATTGTGGGACTCAGAGCATGAAGTCAGCTTTCCAATCACATGAGCACAAGGTCCTGGACAAAGGAATCAGTTCCCCTTTTGCTTTTGTTTGCTTTTTAATTTCTGCATGCTTTTCCTAGAGTACAGTTACACAGGAATAGAAACACGCTGAAATTAAAAAGAAAAAGTGATAGGAAGGAAGGAGCAAGGAAAAGAGAAAAAGGCAAAAGCAAAGCTCCTGAACAATGCCTCTTTCTGTGACAGCAACTCTCTCTTAACAGCCTCAAGTGTTTAACATATTGAAACAGTTCATCTTCCTTCAATGAACTTTAATAACTCTGCCAGGTAAGAAGCTATGCTCCATACTTCTTCATGTTGTCTTTTCCCTTCAACATATCTATACTGATCTCCTCATCTGGTCAACTTTACAGCTCCGGTGTTTGGAGACCAGTGAGCACAGTTATTACCATCATCAATAACCTGTCCCACTTTCTCCTCTTCATTTCTCAACCCTTCTCTTTCCCCTTCAAAATCTAATAATAGCTCCTTGCCATGATAGCTGATCAATACGAGAGGGCACCTGTTCACTTTACTCAACACACCCTGCTAAAGTAACATGACAAAGGAACAAATATGATTCTGCCTGAATTGTGTCAAGTAACAAGAAAACTATCCGGGAAGTTTCCCTCCGGGGCAAATCTCATGAAACGCTGCAGCTAACCAATTTTTAGACATAGAACTAATCTCTTTCATCTCACTTTCTCTTTTGCTTCAGGTATGATGGCTGGGAACATTAAGAGAGACAAAGTCGGGCTGGCTGCTGCAGCAGCCTGGAAGGCAGCGGGCTGAGCACCCACCCGCCGGGCCCTGCCCCTCAGCCCCACGGCTCCCCACAGCCACAGCACGGGCTCCTGGAGCAGCTTCTGGGGGGCTTCCTGAAACACAAACCTCAGCTGGAGGTTGGGAACCGTGCACAAGGCTAACCTGGTTCCCCTGCAGATGGGGTAAGGCTGTTGTCAGCCCTCACTGGCACTCCCAGGCAGGAATTCCCACCACGCTGCACTGAGGGGGATGCTCACCCAGGCACCAAATGCACTGCTGGAGCTCCAGGCTTCTGATAGCTCAGAGAAAATATTTGGTGATAAAATATTACTAGGTAGGAAAAGCAGAAGTGCTGAACACTGCCCAGACAGGAGGATCAGAATCCTAAAGGAGGAGATCCCCAAATAACTCATTTTAGTTACCTGATTGTCAGTGATTTGCCTGATTAGATTCTTGCTACATAACATTCAAAAGTGAACATTAAATACTAACCAAACTACTTCATTCCCATCCCCTGAAATAAATCCTTCTGGTTAATTATGGGTTTGCAGCCTTCTCTGCACACAGAACCTGCCCCATTCTTCCCTGGGTAACTGCACTAGGGCATCTAAAAACAGCTAAAAGCAGCACAAATAAATGTTCTATTACAATCCCAGATTTAACTTAATTCTTCCTTTGCCATCCTAACTGTTGTGATTTAGAGAAAAAAACACTTGGAATCTTTCTTCTTATAAACTGACTCATCAATTCTAAAGAGACACTGGTTTATTTTCTCTGGGAAAAAAAACAACACTGAAAATTTAAATATAATGTGTGGTAAGAGCAATTATTAAACATGGACTGACTTTTTAAATACACAGCCTGAAACAACTGAACAGAAGGCAGCCTGGAATTATTTCTGACCCTCTTCTTCCTGGTGTAACAACTGCTCATTCAAGACACTGTTAAATTCATTTTCCATTTTTAATTCTGATCGTTGTTTGCCTGTTACATTTATACTACTGAAATAACACAAAAGTTAAGAGGTTAGCTGGTATTTGAGAAAATATAGATGATGTAGTTTTAGATAAGTGTTTCATCTTTTTGACAACAATGCTAAAAATTGCCAGTAATTAAAAAATAAACATTGAGCAAATATTTAATATTATTATTGCATGTGCTCAATCCTTTCAACTGTGGGACTTTTGTGATGTGTGGAGTCAAATTTTGATTATTTTTTTTTTCCCCCCAACTGGCAATGCATCAATTTCTTCTTTATTTACTGTGAAGTAACATTTTCAGGTTTAGATAAATTCTAAGGCAGCTCTCAGGCTGTGAAAGTTCAGAGAGTATGTTGCTGTTCTATCTCTAAATATTTCTAATACCTAATCATTTCTGGTAGTTTTTATGACTACAACCTCAAGTTCTAGCCTTAATTAGATACGAGATGAAGAAACACTTTCTGTTGTGATTATGTTGTCACTTTATTTTGGAATAACACCCCCCACCACCCCCTTTGCACTACACACAGATCGTTTTATTAGCTTTTTAAATAACTGTTTCTTTCCTTGATTTAGCTAAGTTAAATATTTATGTGACACTCTCTACAAATCCCAGGGCAAGCCTTGGGGGAGGAAATGGGGAAGAGGGTTTTTTTTTCTCCCCACTTAGTGACAGCCATTTTAGTAGAAGTGTATTGATTTATTTCCTATATTTAAGCCTCCAAATTCTTGCATCTGTTCGGTGCTGGAGAGGCAGTGCTTTTGGGCTGTGGTGAGTGGCTTTTTGATGACAGGGGCCTGTGTCTTCCAGTGCTGCCAGCTTTTCTGGCTGGCTGCAGTGACACCTACTGATGGCCGATCCCTGGGACTGGAGGTGGGGATGGCAAACCCAGCTCCCGGATTTTCACACCCCTGCAGAAAGAGAGAAACCCCCAGGGCACCTGGCATCACCACCATTCCTAGAGATGCTTTTTCCCACCTGGCATCACCACCCCCCACTCAGCAATGGCAAAGCAAGGGGCAGACCTAGCAGCAAGGCTTGGTACCCCCAGTTCCCTGAGTATTCCATACTCACCCCTCTCTACTCTTGTTCCCAACAAGTTTTTGTACCAGGAACAGCTCTTCCCCTGGATTCCCTGCAAGGGCTTTGAAAGGCTGCAGTTCCCTGCTCTTCAGCCCAGGTAACACTGCTGAGCAAAGCCTATGGCCCTGCCTGCAACATAAACTACACCACCATTCACTCCAACATGACTCCCACTGATTTATTTTTATTTTTTTTTTTTTTTACCTTTCTTACTTTGAAAAACAACAGAAGAGCATCTTACTTTAAGACAAGGACTCCCAAGGTGCTTGTTTACACACTGCTCTGGCACAAGATGCCTGCAGTCCGTGTTCCCCTTTTCTGGTGCATCCTATGCTAGCACCAAGATTAGTTTTCCATTGTTCATGTTATTTAACCAGTACATTTTGTCTTATTTTCCAATGCCTCTACTCTTAGAACTCAAAGGAGAGCTGCTCATGCCTTTCTCTACTCAGCACGAATCTTTTTGACTTGCTGTTGGCTCCAGGTCAAATATTCATGCGTTAATAGAGTAAAATCTTTGCAAAGTAGAAAGCCACTCTGCTGGAAAAGCAGCACACTGATGAGCACGTTCCTTTTGGTAGCAATTAACTGCAAGACTGTGGGGGATTTTGAACAAAGGTGTGAACAATACATGAAAATCTACAGCACCATCTTTTTTTTTCACCCCAGCTGATACATGAGAACTGTCGGCATGGATATCTTCACTTGTAGACAGGATACACTGCAGTTAGAAAACTGGCAAAAAGAACATTTAAAAAGGAACACTAAACATAATTTAAACAAGTAATAAGAACTTAATTTGCTCAAACTGTCAAATGCATTGTAGACATTGCTGCACATGACAAAACTCATCACTTCATCACGACTGCCTTGGAACAATATGACTTGGCTCGGAATGGCTGTCCTTAAAACCCAGCAATAGAAACCCAGCACAAGGCACCATTAACACAAGCTCAAAAAGTTAAAGAGGAAAAGGAGTTGTGCTCCAGGAACCAATTATGATGTTTGCTACTCGCTAGTGCCACCACATGGAGTGATATTTGAATATAATCCGACCATTACAGAAGCAGGGAGCAGCCTGTAAATAATACACTGTATGGCACACTTCAGGAGAGCAGAGGAAGAGCTGTGATTGCCTCTCTTCTGTGTGGAGCTCAGACTGCAGCCTCATGAAAGTGGAGATGTCCTATTTCTAAGAGCATGAATGCACTGTAGTAAAAGCTGAACAGTCAAACTGCTTTATTCCTCCAATAAAAGAAAGAACCATTTGGTAAAAGGATGCATTACACATTTTCTATTTAAATCGGTTGATAAGAAACAGATGTTAAGTTCCCTTTGGTAAGAAAAAAAAGAGGGTTATAAATGAATTAAAGCGACTTCTCAGTGGTGGTTCTACTCTTTGTTCCTTTAGAACTTCACCTCAGAAGCAAACTGAAATATAAGGTGCTATAATAAGCTGACATAAGAAGGACAAGCTCTGACTGCCAGTGCCACAAATGGTGCCAAAGCATCCTGTGCTCTAACACCAGAGCCAAACACGTGCAAGGCAAACAGGAAAACAAAGGGGCTGCCAACATGAAATACCTGTGGTGTTTCAAACAGAGAAGAGGCTGACAAAACGACTGTAGCAAACCTGCTGTGGTGTCAGGTCGGCTCCATGGTGCTCTGGAGACAGCACGAGCTGGCTGCAGGACTTGCCCAGAGCAGCTCTGCAGGAGCAGCTTTGGGGACAGACACCTGCCATACCAGACGACTGGCTTAGGTGTCAGCTCGGGGGTTTCTTTCTCTTTCTCCTCAGCATTTGCTGTACGAGTTGTTGTCTTTTTTCTCCTCATGTCCCTGTCCATAAAGAGGCTTTAATGGGCCATCAGGCTGGTGGGCTGAGGAGGGGGCTCGGGCAGGCTGGGGCTGGCTGTGGGAATGCTGTCTCCCACTTGGCTCCACTGAACTCATCCTTAACGATCTCCTCCTGCTTACCTAACTTCAACACTATTTTTCCTGAGACCTGCATTAATGAATCCAATAAATAAAGCATTGTATCACCCATGCAGTGTAGACATTAATTTTAGAACAAAACATTAATCAATTTAAATTTATGTACTAATGCAGACACAATCAATTTGAACTTCTTATGACAATTAACAAAGCTTTTGCTACATCCCTAAAACACACTGACCCATCAATTACGGTTTGCATCAAACTAATGCTAATGGTACTTCCTTCTTCCTTAGGCTGTCAGCAGCCCACCTGATTGGTCAGCTGCAGTGCAGCAGATCAATTAATATAAATTATACATGCACGGAAAGATGGGTTAATATCATAAGTTCATTTAATTAATTGTGTTTGATTAAATGAGGTACTTTCATTAGCCCTCTTAGCCATGAACCATATATACATCATAATCCTTTTACAAGCTCAGCCGTCCAGACACAGACCTGACATTGGGAGCATATTCAAATTACCAGCAGCAGCCATGCAAACCTCCCTGCATAATTAACAACTAAACGAGCTGCAGTCACTTAAGCTGAAAAGAAAACTGTTCACATCAACCTCTCTGATACTGTTTAAATTGAAGATGTCATGGGTAAAACAAAGGTGAACAGACAATGGTAATTAAAAATTAAAAAGGACAAGGGGGATTTGCTACTAATGGAAGTGAAGTGAAAAGAGGGCTAAGGGCCTGGTTCGTAAAAAAAAAAAGAAAAAAGAAAAAAAAAAAGAAAAAGGATGCTGGTGTTAGGTGATTCTGCTCTTGCTCTTCCTAAGAGCACACAGTGCATGTCAGGCTTCAGAAGGAAAATGATACCTTGGAACAGAGATCATCCTATAGCTGGATGTGTTTATAACAAACTTCAAGAAGTAAAAACCTAGTACGGGCACATCCAAGTACTTTGGGTTTTACCCAGCATGGGAAATGAGCCATTTCTATGGGAAATATTGCATTTTCCTCACCTTCAAGAGAGGTCTGAAGAGCAGCCTAAGACCTGCATCCTTGCCTCACCTAACAACCTAACTCAAGGAATTTTTTACACTGAACTCTATAGAAATAACTTACTGCCTGATGTCAAAGTCATGGCAGCTGCATCTGGAGAAAGTTGGAAGAGGAGAACAGTCATGAACTAAATATGAACACACTGAACTAAATAAATATCAACAATATTGTCTGTGTCATATTGTGTCCCAAATTCCAACAGGTACTTTACTTGATACATCTGCCTGTGAGCCTCTATGTGCTTCCAATAAATATTAATAATCTCACTTGAACATTGGCTTAAGTAGAGGGAATAACAGTTCCAATTACTGAGGGAACAGGAACCCACAATTCCCCATGCTGACAAACACAAGCACAAGCAAAACTTGATCTCTCACTACTCTGCTTATTCAGGCCATGTTGCTGTTGGAGTGTTTCAGTGGAGAAAAAACTAGGAACATCCCTCATTGTTAGGTGGGTGAAGCACCCATTCTGGGACATGGAAGCAAGAAACAAACTGTGAGTGGTTTCAGGAAAAGAGGGAAACAGTCTGAGCACAGTGGCTGTCAAATAGTGCAGAAAATATCCCACAGCCACAGCCCAACATCAATCACTTCAAGAGCAATCCAAACAGATTCCTCGCTCGTGTAATGACAACCTATGTCTTGATCTCAGCTGCCTTCTCTTTCACACACAGCTGTTTGCAAAATGTAACCTTTAAGAATTCAATTCCTGGCGTTTAACTAATCTGCTTTCTCTACTAAAGCATGAATAATATGCCTAAGTATTGCTAATTCAGCACTGAAAAATAAATTACACTTTAAGCCAAACAATTAACCCGCAACTTCAAAATGCTTCTGTGTTTCAATGAATGTTGCAAGGGGAAATAATGAGGCTGTCCCCACTGCTGCCCTCATCTCAACATCCATGAACATTTCACAGGATCAAGGAATATTAAATCAAGTTGTTGCTGACTCAGAACTTCATCCAGTAACTCATCATAAAAACAGCTTTATTCCAACTTTGGAAATGATTCCACAGGGGCTCTTCCTTGGGATAGTATCAACAAATTATCACACAACACCTACTCCTGATGCTGAAGGAGCCTGTAACCGAGATGTTCAAAGCACTGTTACCTGGCATTTCTACAGACCTCCCAAATTCAGCAGGTTACCTGCTAAAGGTAAGTTTAGTTACCTCACCTACAGTGCACGTGGAATCACAGGACCAGTTAGGTTGGGAAAGACCTTTAAGATCATTGAGCACAACCCTAATCCTAATGTTAAGCCCATTATGGCTCAAAATGCCTATTTAGAAACCAGTCAAGTCTTGAGATTCTTCTGGCTTTGAATCAGAGGCTTTTTATATATTTAAAACAAAATCAGACTACTGCCATTACTTCCAAGGCTGGAAGAACTGATGTGTTATATAGAATTCACTGAAGCGTGCCTTTCTCTCCAGCTTTGGAAGTAATAGCAGCTCTCCAATTTTTGTATTAAATACATAGGAAAAAAAAAGTCTTGATTTTTAAACCGTAAAGAGAACTGAAAGCTCTTTATAGCCAGGATCAGTTTCCTTCAATTGATTTTAAAAGGCCATTTTTGGTCTCAGGATTGGCAGCTTGGGAGGAAAAGAGAAAGGGTGAAGGAGAACAACTGTCTCTCTTTAAAAAATCATGAAATTCCTTGCAAGAAATAAATCTGACAGGGGAAATCGAAAAATCCAAACTTTGCATTATTCTGCTTTTTGACAAGTGAACCTTTTCTCCGTTTTTAGTTCAGCTTCCATGAGTCTTGTCAAGAATCACTGTTAACACTGACAGCTTTATTATTTCTAAATTTCTTTTAGTGTTATTGGAAACACCATTTGCACCACATAGGCTAACGTAATTATAACACAATGATAGGGGTGAAGAGAGCAATATTTACGTTGCTCTGTGTTAAGAATGAAACTTGGCAGTGCAAACACTGCATTTTTGCAAGTGCATGTGTGCATGTACTGGAAGAGGACCACATTTTCCTCTTAGAGGCAACACTTTATAAAGCATTACATTCACAGTTAAAAAAAATATAAAGAACTTAAAAAAAAAAAATGGCCATAATTGAAAGAAGCATAAAAACATACTGCCTGTCAGTAAAACTGCTCCTACACACTAAGTTCTTTTAAAACTCTTTAATGTCCAACTTGTTCTCTGCTCACAGAAAACACTTAGTGGATTATATAAAATAAACTCTAAAGGAAAGCCCCCCTCCCATGTACAGACACGGGTGCTTTGGGTGCTGAAATCTGGGTTTCAGCAGCAGCACTGGCTGAGAACACCCCTTGCAATGGCCACACAAAGGATCCCTGGAATCAGGGATTCAAAACTCAATCTATTAATTTAAAAACTACACAGGCAATACCAAATTGTAGCCTTTAGGATCATTATGCTTGATGGCTATCAGCAGAAAAAAGCATGCCAGGACTTCCAAGGCACTGGTAACCCCAGGGAACACAGCATATCCAGCCATCACTCCAACTTTTTCAGTGCTGGAGTCCAAATGACACGAGAGGATTTACTCTGACTTGATGTAAACTCTGAAATTATGACTAGAAGCAGTAACCTGTGAACATCGACCTGGCTGAAAGCAAAAGTTGGATGATTAGAAAAACATTCCCAGAAAAACTTGGGATTTGGTACTAGGAGTAGAGGGCTGGTCCCAGTCAACAGCCATGAAAACCTCCCAGGTTTCTGGCTCCCACCCCCACTAAAATGCCAAGTCCAATTCAGCCCAAGGAGGAATCAGTGCCCGAGTAAGAAAGAAGATCCCAAGTGCTGTCCTCAGGATTAAACTACTCTGGTTTGGGACTCTTCAGACAGAGGCTGACTCACCTCTCTGGTTTTTTTCCCCACAGTCCACCCCTGGGCAAATCCCATATTCTTAATTTTGAACCTGGGACAACTATTGCTCCCACCCCTCAAATGTGTGCTGCCAAATGCACGTCTTAATGCTTGGGAAGGACTCAGCTCCAGTGAAGGAGACCACCAAAAGCACTTCAGTGTATAGAATATATTTGCACACAAATGTAACCAGAGTAATGGAAGTTCAGCTCCAGAAGATTTGGAACACCTGAACTGGAAGGAAATTTGCTGGCTCTTGCTGAAGAAAACTAAGTTTAAACAATAATTTATTTTTTCTGCCTGCAACACAAAGAAGCGTATTCTTTATGGGTAGTAAAATCCACAAAATGAGGTATGAAAAGAAAAATCCCTGCCTCGGAGAGCTTGCCAGATTAGCAGAGAGGTGTTGGGGCAATACAGAAATATCCCTTTGCCTGCTGAAAAGAGGGTCCCCTCTCTCCAGCCTGCTGCCATACTGGACCCAGTCTGAACACCAGCACATAGCTACTGCTAAAGCTTTCAGCAGAAGGCTTCTGGGAGAAAAGGCTCTGTGATTAATCCCAGGTGCTGGCAATGGAATTGGGCAACTCTGCCCATACTTCCCTGCAGCAGAATTATTTTAATCCTCAACAGTCAAGAAATTATTGG
>VYZU01066409.1:25000-44960 GCA_013401355.1 Ceyx cyanopectus
AATACAATTCTATTTGTGGCTAAAACCATGCTGTAAAGGCAGTTTAGCTCTTTAGTTCTTTATTGTTATTTTGGGTTGTGGTTTCTTTTGGTTTTGGTTTGAAGTATTAGTAAGAAACTCAGCTGAAAAAAAAAAAAAGTTGATGTTTCCTTTTATTTTAAAGTTATTTGTGATAAAATATGAAATGATAACATTTTCTGAAACAGAAGGATCTGAGCAGAAGTTTAAGTCCCTGTGTTTCCAGGACAAGCATGAAGGGTAAAATGACATCACCTTTGGTTTCAATAAGGTATGTATCATAGAATGTGAACTTGTTAAACAGAGCACTGGCAGAGATGTGTCTGACTAGGGCTAAATCTGGTGTTCACACAGAGCAGGTATGGCATTCATTTAAAAAAAACACCCAAAAAATCACCAATAGAACCAATATAAACATTGCAAGTAGTTAATTTCCGATTGGGAGTAAAGGAGGTTTTCTATTTTACCGGATAAATATTTTTTACTGGGGGAATGATGTTCTATCTGCTCTTCACATTGACATAAAAATAGAAACAAAAGGTAGTGAAGACACCTTGAACCAAGCTGCACCAAGGTACAAAGGAATTTCATGCTCATTTCCTATGTATGGATTAGTCTGGCTCCACGACTGCTGCCACATCAGCATCAACAGTAACTCTAGTTACAAGCCCACACTCATCAGCAGAAGTTGATTTTTTTTCCATGGACTAGACTTGTAAGAAGGATTCCAGAGCCAGAATGACCACCACAAAGCCAGAAACAGGTCTTTCCCATCTCCCCAAGAGCACTGTTTCATGGCAGGGGCTGACAACATGGATATGAGAAGCTGAATGTGGTTTTCCACTGCTTGATCAGAACTTTTTTTACAGCACTTTAATTCAGAAAATCCTAGCACATACCACCAAAGAGACCCAAAATAAGGAAGAATCATTACACTAAAAGCTTAGGATCTACAGTTTTTTTCCCAAAAGAAAAAAAAAAACAAAAAAACCAACACACTGAAAAATTTCTCCACTACTTAGAGAAAAGCTTCCCTTAAAAACAATTTAGTTCAATACATAATTGGAGTGGTAATACACTAAAAAAATAAGCTAAAAAAAGAAAGTTCAAGATCTGATTTAAAAATAGAGACATGTAATTGCAGGTGCCCAATGCATCCTTACAGAGAAATGGTCTGAGGAAGAAAAACTAGTATTAGAAATGTCACAGGCTC
The DNA here is from genome assembly GCA_013401355.1 of Ceyx cyanopectus. NCBI lineage: Eukaryota > Metazoa > Chordata > Aves > Coraciiformes > Alcedinidae > Ceyx > Ceyx cyanopectus. The sequence goes on from VYZU01066409.1 coordinate 26,232, forward strand.
TGTATGTGAAAGTGCCCAAGTAAGGATGAAGTACTCAGACAATTCAAAATACATGCCCAGGAAGTTTTATCATCTTCAAACCCCCAGTGCTACTTGACAAACATTACACTTACCTGCAAGAATATAATTAAAATAAATTCTGAATTTGTGCTCTCACTGTTAGATAAGGCTCTCTCATTCTCATGTATCACAAAGCACACAGCACAACAGTTGAACTAAACGCAGTCTTGACGTTGAAGTGCATGTTGCAGTTCTCATAATGCAGGAAATTAATCATCCTTGTGGCTTCTCATGTTCATTTCTTACTTTTCCTTACTCTGGTCATAAAATAATTGCTGTCATTTGCAAAGACTATTTGCCTATGGGATGCTGAAGGTACAATATTGGCTCTGCCCTGTCTCTCTTCCCTTTACTGTCTCACAACCTCCTGCACATTTCTTACTTTAGTCCAGAATAATTTTTATAATATATAAACCCAATAAAGGGTAACAATCAACACAAATGAGTTGGAAGGGTACTGCTTCACCTCCCTAAGGTTTGTTCTGTGGGAAACAAACGTGCAAGAGTTGAGAGAACAATTTAAATCCTCATATGTTGTTCCTTAAGTCGAGCCCGACTCCAGGAAAAGGACGCTCACATTAACTTGCAAATACCACTTAACACCACAGACTCTGTTCATCCCAGCTGGAAACAGTTAGTAAAAGAGTAAATTAGTAAAATGAGTGAATCCCACAACGGATTGAAATATTCCTAAACATTTTTAGTTTGGACGGCATAATCACTTTGTTACCACAATAAAGGCAATTTAAGAACTCCAGCTCCTCCGCCCTCCATCCTTTACTAGTAACTCCTGTAAAAACCATCACCACCTTATAATTTCTCTTTATAATTCTACAGCAGGACAATTTGATCTTTGTTTTAGAAAAAAAAAAAAAAAGACTGTTGTGGCTTCTCAGTACCTTTGTGCAGCCATAATCCTTCGACCTGGGAGCTTCGGGAACATGGTGGACGCCGGCCACAGCCTGTGCCTGGCACAGCAGCCCGCTGAGGGGACGGCACCAACATGGCGGGCGGGGAAGAAGAAGGAGAAAGGGCGGGAATCCAGTTCCTGAGGGGACGAGCGATATGATCCAATTTCCTCAAGAATCAAAACTGGTCAAGTGATCTCTTCAATTTTGCTTGGGAAATAAATGGTTGTGCTATTTTTTAATAATTTTTTTTATTCCAACATAGGAGGACGCCGGCCACAGCCCGTGCCTGGCAGAGCAGCCTGCTGAGGGGACGGCACCAACATGGCGGGCAGGGGAGAAAGAGAAAGAAAGGGCGGAAGAGGGAGAAGGAGAAAGAAAGGGCGGGAATCCAGTTCCTGAGGGGACGAGTGATATGATCTAATTTCTTAAAGAATCAAAACTGGTCAAGCAATCTCTTCAATTGTGCTTAAAAAATAAATAACACAACCATTTATTTCCCAATAGTATTTATCTTTTTATTCCAACATAGGAAAATAGTATGTCAAGATTTCCAAAATACATGTGAAAGTTTGAAAATTTCAAAATGCCCCAAAGGAATTTTTTTTCTTTTTCTTCCCAGTAAAATAGCATCAATTTCAATACTTTTTGTTTTACCAGGAAGTATTTACATCTTTTTTTTCCCCTTCCTTTTTCTTTCCCTGCAGGAGACTAGACCCAACACAAAGGCTGAAATTTTGGTCCTCGGTGAAGTCGATAGAAAAATTCACACTGACTTCAAGAAAAAGATGGGCTAGCATCCAGAACACTCATATTCCCAAGACCTTTCTACTATATGCACAATAAATTACAGTTGGTGTCCACCTGTCTTTTTGAATTTTCCTGCTCGTCGCTGCCTTTCAGTTCTGAATTTTTATTTATATATTTTTTTTAACAATCTGATTTTTGAGCAATGGGTTTCAGATATTGTAAGAGGGGCGAGACACTGGGATTTTGTATCACTCTATGATGGCCCCTGCCAAGTGATAATGGATTGACATTGACAAATCCCTGAGAGCTGGACCTGACAGTTAACAGATGCTGGGAGATCAGGCTCAGAGAACAGTGGAAGGTTAAGGGGGCAAAAACAGTGAATACTCCACACTTGTCTGATTTTGAGGCTTCCAAACTAATGTGTTGAGAGCGGGAGAGAGTGGCCAAGGGAAAGCAGGGAGAGAAGAGATGGGTCCAGTGAAATCTTTACATCGAGCTCCACACATCAGTCACTGCAGAATTCTACACGGACTACAGGTAGTGATGATTTATAGGTGGTAAGCTTCAATTTGGGAGGCCATAAGCACATTCTTTGATCTAGACTTCTACAGATTTGTTTCCTATGTACTCAGTAAGTAATAAGTGATTTGCTATTGATTTGTCCACAGGCAGAAGAAAAGTGGATTGGTGCTGTAACCCCAACGTGAATGGGAACTTCAGGGACACTGCTACAGAGGGAAATGCACAGAGAGAAACAATTCCAGATGTTTTGAACGTATGCTCCCAAAAAACACTCTGGCTGAAGATTTAATATCACCAAACTCCACACAATTGCAGCTACTTTTTACTTTAAATCATAGTATTTGATCCCAGCTAACAACAGAAAGGTATGATAAAAGGAAATCCCTTAATCTGACCTGAAATCCCATGCCCAGACTCCCAATGTACAGTAAGGACACTGTCCTAAAGAGCTTAACATGTAGCTGAGAATTTGAACATGAGTCCATCCTACAGCAAATGCTTTTCCAGTTATTTAATTCCATAGTTAGTGCAAAACAGTACAAAGATATCCTGTGTTTTGCATCATAAAGTTGGGTAAACAGTTTGAAGGAAAAAAATGGTGAAAATGAGACAAATTGAGGCATCCATTTCATAAGCACATGGGGGAAAATAGCAAGAAACACTTCTAACATAACTCCTCACATCATTTTCAAGGCCAAACAGAGCATTAAGAGGAGACAGTACAAAAGGTCCTAAAAAGGCATCACTAAGGAGCAGACCTAGATAAAAGACAGTTAATTATGCTCACAGATATTTATTACCTCAAAGTGTCTACATAAAATGTAGCTTTTAAACTATTATCCAAGCAAAACCAATGATTTTAACTGGTCCTTTTTACTCTGTATTGATATTCTGTAGAGAAAAACCATACATAAGCACAATTTCTTAAAACACACCCAATACCAAGAAGCATAAGTTCTAAATGTAAAGAACAACCCAAAAACAAATAATAAACATTTTCTCCACCAGTTTGACTTGCAGAACACAGCCTTGAAAACTCTTATTTGCCATAAAACACACTGAATATGCAAAAAAAATACTCCATGCTTTCAAGAAGTGGCAAGTGGTGGCAGATACAGAAGCAAATGCACAGTTAAAATGAAAATACATGGAAAATAATTTTCTTATGAGCACTACTATCATTTTGAAACCATAACCACAATGTTTATGAATTTACACGACCCATGAAAATTCAAAAAGCAGGCTGATATTTAGCAAGTCAAACTGGNCAGGGGAGAAAGAGAAAGAAAGGGCGGAAGAGGGAGAAGGAGAAAGAAAGGGCGGGAATCCAGTTCCTGAGGGGACGAGTGATATGATCTAATTTCTTAAAGAATCAAAACTGGTCAAGCAATCTCTTCAATTGTGCTTAAAAAATAAATAACACAACCATTTATTTCCCAATAGTATTTATCTTTTTATTCCAACATAGGAAAATAGTATGTCAAGATTTCCAAAATACATGTGAAAGTTTGAAAATTTCAAAATGCCCCAAAGGAATTTTTTTTCTTTTTCTTCCCAGTAAAATAGCATCAATTTCAATACTTTTTGTTTTACCAGGAAGTATTTACATCTTTTTTTTCCCCTTCCTTTTTCTTTCCCTGCAGGAGACTAGACCCAACACAAAGGCTGAAATTTTGGTCCTCGGTGAAGTCGATAGAAAAATTCACACTGACTTCAAGAAAAAGATGGGCTAGCATCCAGAACACTCATATTCCCAAGACCTTTCTACTATATGCACAATAAATTACAGTTGGTGTCCACCTGTCTTTTTGAATTTTCCTGCTCGTCGCTGCCTTTCAGTTCTGAATTTTTATTTATATATTTTTTTTAACAATCTGATTTTTGAGCAATGGGTTTCAGATATTGTAAGAGGGGCGAGACACTGGGATTTTGTATCACTCTATGATGGCCCCTGCCAAGTGATAATGGATTGACATTGACAAATCCCTGAGAGCTGGACCTGACAGTTAACAGATGCTGGGAGATCAGGCTCAGAGAACAGTGGAAGGTTAAGGGGGCAAAAACAGTGAATACTCCACACTTGTCTGATTTTGAGGCTTCCAAACTAATGTGTTGAGAGCGGGAGAGAGTGGCCAAGGGAAAGCAGGGAGAGAAGAGATGGGTCCAGTGAAATCTTTACATCGAGCTCCACACATCAGTCACTGCAGAATTCTACACGGACTACAGGTAGTGATGATTTATAGGTGGTAAGCTTCAATTTGGGAGGCCATAAGCACATTCTTTGATCTAGACTTCTACAGATTTGTTTCCTATGTACTCAGTAAGTAATAAGTGATTTGCTATTGATTTGTCCACAGGCAGAAGAAAAGTGGATTGGTGCTGTAACCCCAACGTGAATGGGAACTTCAGGGACACTGCTACAGAGGGAAATGCACAGAGAGAAACAATTCCAGATGTTTTGAACGTATGCTCCCAAAAAACACTCTGGCTGAAGATTTAATATCACCAAACTCCACACAATTGCAGCTACTTTTTACTTTAAATCATAGTATTTGATCCCAGCTAACAACAGAAAGGTATGATAAAAGGAAATCCCTTAATCTGACCTGAAATCCCATGCCCAGACTCCCAATGTACAGTAAGGACACTGTCCTAAAGAGCTTAACATGTAGCTGAGAATTTGAACATGAGTCCATCCTACAGCAAATGCTTTTCCAGTTATTTAATTCCATAGTTAGTGCAAAACAGTACAAAGATATCCTGTGTTTTGCATCATAAAGTTGGGTAGACACTTTGAAGGAAAAAAATGGTGAAAATGAGACAAATTGAGGCATCCATTTCATAAGCACATGGGGGAAAATAGCAAGAAACACTTCTAACATAACTCCTCACATCATTTTCAAGGCCAAACAGAGCATTAAGAGGAGACAGTACAAAAGGTCCTAAAAAGGCATCACTAAGGAGCAGACCTAGATAAAAGACAGTTAATTATGCTCACAGATATTTATTACCTCAAAGTGTCTACATAAAATGTAGCTTTTAAACTATTATCCAAGCAAAACCAATGATTTTAACTGGTCCTTTTTACTCTGTATTGATATTCTGTAGAGAAAAACCATACATAAGCACAATTTCTTAAAACACACCCAATACCAAGAAGCATAAGTTCTAAATGTAAAGAACAACCCAAAAACAAATAATAAACATTTTCTCCACCAGTTTGTCTTGCAGAACACAGCCTTGAAAACTCTTATTTGCCATAAAACACACTGAATATGCAAAAAAAATACTCCATGCTTTCAAGAAGTGGCAAGTGGTGGCAGATACAGAAGCAAATGCACAGTTAAAATGAAAATACATGGAAAATAATTTTCTTATGAGCACTACTATCATTTTGAAACCATAACCACAATGTTTATGAATTTACACGACCCATGAAAATTCAAAAAGCAGGCTGATATTTAGCAATGGACAATTGAATAATGCATGTTTACATTTAGTATTTTCCTTTGCTATTCTCCTTAAAAGAAAATCTATATAAATTTATATTGTTTGTTCTTTGCTTTTCTCTGATAGTTAGAAAACAGCTGTTGTACTGCATTGGACTTTGACTGGCTAGATTGCAAGGCTCAATAATCTGTCTCTGCTCAGGGTTAAGTGATGGAATTCATTTAAATGCCCCAGAAGTAATCATCCACAAAGAGTACATTATTTCTCTTTTATGAATTTTCAAACCTAATACTGATGGGTGGCATGCAATTAAACCTGATCAATATGTAATTTAGGTGGGCTGACATGTTTTCAAATTCTCAGAATATAGATTCTTTCAATATTGCAAGAGCTTAGTGAAATACTCAGCCCTTATGAAACAGCCAAAGCAGTTTAGTACAGTAAAACAACAAAACTCTGCCTATTCCAAAGACAAATGGGGAAGAAATTAAAACTTTTAGAGATCAACTTTTCAAAGAATCCATTATCTTTGTAATAAATTGAGACCTTTCTTCATAGAATCAAAATAACTATTTTGATAGAAACACCCAGATACAGAGCCTTAGGTGCTGCATTATAAAAAGCTGTTGATTAATTTGAAACATCCTGCTAAAAAAAATAAAAGACAGCTCTGAGAAAACTGAGTTATCATAACAGCCAGTTAGGTAACAACTATTTCTCCTGGAAGACTGCTCTTAGGAAAAAAAAAAATAAGATTTTGTTTCCTCTTTTCTATATCATAATGATCCATTGTGTTAAGCTAATAGAGGGAGAAGTACAATGTCTTATGACCCTGAAGGTCACCAGTGGCAGTTTCTAGTATTACTAATTACCTCCCTGTCATTTATTTACACGATAAAAATTACACCCCAGTTCTTATGTTCTTGCACAGAGTGATCTTCAAATGTATGCCCGAGGTTCTATGGGCATTTCTCTTCTGCTTGCACAGACAGCACCCACATCACTGCCCAGAAAAACAGTCACACATTATTCTGAGACCAGGAATCTGCAAAGGAAGGGATTTTTTAATCTCTAGATATTTACAGTTCTGATATTATGAGAGTTTTCTTATCATTTTGCTGCTGGTTTTACATAAGGAAAGCCTGACTTGCCTGTTTTCTCAGCTGTGATGCTTCACTATCACTAAACATTTATCAACTGCTTCTGTTTATCTTTTTTAATCTCTTGGGATGATTTTCACTTGCCATCATCACACAGCTCTTGCGCGTGCTGAAGAGTTGTGAATATTCCAGAACCATGAAGCACAAGTGTGAGCATCACCTGGGATGCATTTTTAGACTGTCAGACTCTGCCTGTTCTAAGAGTGCAACAGAAGATGATTTGAATTTATCCCACATGCAGTGTATTGCTCATTCCCCACCAAGCCTCAGAGATGGTGTAAGTGGAATTTTGAAATCCTTTTCTTGTGAGGTGGAGCAGCCTGGGAGAAAACAGGTTTTGCTCNTAATAAACATTTTCTCCACCAGTTTGACTTGCAGAACACAGCCTTGAAAACTCTTATTTGCCATAAAACACACTGAATATGCAAAAAAAATACTCCATGCTTTCAAGAAGTGGCAAGTGGTGGCAGATACAGAAGCAAATGCACAGTTAAAATGAAAATACATGGAAAATAATTTTCTTATGAGCACTACTATCATTTTGAAACCATAACCACAATGTTTATGAATTTACACGACCCATGAAAATTCAAAAAGCAGGCTGATATTTAGCAATGGACAATTGAATAATGCATGTTTACATTTAGTATTTTCCTTTGCTATTCTCCTTAAAAGAAAATCTATATAAATTTATATTGTTTGTTCTTTGCTTTTCTCTGATAGTTAGAAAACAGCTGTTGTACTGCATTGGACTTTGACTGGCTAGATTGCAAGGCTCAATAATCTGTCTCTGCTCAGGGTTAAGTGATGGAATTCATTTAAATGCCCCAGAAGTAATCATCCACAAAGAGTACATTATTTCTCTTTTATGAATTTTCAAACCTAATACTGATGGGTGGCATGCAATTAAACCTGATCAATATGTAATTTAGGTGGGCTGACATGTTTTCAAATTCTCAGAATATAGATTCTTTCAATATTGCAAGAGCTTAGTGAAATACTCAGCCCTTATGAAACAGCCAAAGCAGTTTAGTACAGTAAAACAACAAAACTCTGCCTATTCCAAAGACAAATGGGGAAGAAATTAAAACTTTTAGAGATCAACTTTTCAAAGAATCCATTATCTTTGTAATAAATTGAGACCTTTCTTCATAGAATCAAAATAACTATTTTGATAGAAACACCCAGATACAGAGCCTTAGGTGCTGCATTATAAAAAGCTGTTGATTAATTTGAAACATCCTGCTAAAAAAAATAAAAGACAGCTCTGAGAAAACTGAGTTATCATAACAGCCAGTTAGGTAACAACTATTTCTCCTGGAAGACTGCTCTTAGGAAAAAAAAAAATAAGATTTTGTTTCCTCTTTTCTATATCATAATGATCCATTGTGTTAAGCTAATAGAGGGAGAAGTACAATGTCTTATGACCCTGAAGGTCACCAGTGGCAGTTTCTAGTATTACTAATTACCTCCCTGTCATTTATTTACACGATAAAAATTACACCCCAGTTCTTATGTTCTTGCACAGAGTGATCTTCAAATGTATGCCCGAGGTTCTATGGGCATTTCTCTTCTGCTTGCACAGACAGCACCCACATCACTGCCCAGAAAAACAGTCACACATTATTCTGAGACCAGGAATCTGCAAAGGAAGGGATTTTTTAATCTCTAGATATTTACAGTTCTGATATTATGAGAGTTTTCTTATCATTTTGCTGCTGGTTTTACATAAGGAAAGCCTGACTTGCCTGTTTTCTCAGCTGTGATGCTTCACTATCACTAAACATTTATCAACTGCTTCTGTTTATCTTTTTTAATCTCTTGGGATGATTTTCACTTGCCATCATCACACAGCTCTTGCGCGTGCTGAAGAGTTGTGAATATTCCAGAACCATGAAGCACAAGTGTGAGCATCACCTGGGATGCATTTTTAGACTGTCAGACTCTGCCTGTTCTAAGAGTGCAACAGAAGATGATTTGAATTTATCCCACATGCAGTGTATTGCTCATTCCCCACCAAGCCTCAGAGATGGTGTAAGTGGAATTTTGAAATCCTTTTCTTGTGAGGTGGAGCAGCCTGGGAGAAAACAGGTTTTGCTCCCCAGTCACAGGGGTGTGGATCTGGAGTCCAGACAGCACCTTTCCTCCCAGCAAACCCACCTGCCCAGCCTGGGCGTTTCAGGGGATCTCCCAAGCTTCTAAATTAGCCAAAAAAACACATTTGTCCCTACAAAAGCCAAATATAATTCATCAGTTTTTAGGTCAGCTGAACAGAAGCCTGGATTTTCCACAGAAAATGCATCTTTATCAGTAACTAGATAACTGTTGCTTTTTATTCCGAATTTATCTACTATAAAAATCACTAAAACCCCCCAACTGTTCTACAGCATGGTTTGAGTAACTGTTGAATAAATATCTGCATGCCTCACTTCAGTAAATTTTCCTGTATTCTGTTCAGGACTGGATTTCTGTGAATGACAAAGTCGAGAAAGCAAAGATGACTACAATATTAAGAATATTTTGTGAAAATATAGCAGATTTGCTTAAAAACTGCACCTCCTGGGTGCCAAATGTCCATCTGAGAACAGGTAGCAATTAGAGCATGAATCGAAAATAGAAATATATTCATTTTCAGTAGGGAAATCACTCCAGAATCAAGCAGCTTTATAAAAAATGCATTAAGGATTTTCAACACGATGCTAAAAGCTGTAGGCTTAAATAGAAAACATTCATTAACAATTTCTACAGAAAGCAATAGCTTAACTATTCAGCTACAGCAACAGATTTCATCTGGAAATTAATACGCCTTTGTAATGATGAAAAAGCAGCTGATTGAACAGCTCTGGTGAATTCTAGAAACATCTTCCAGGAGGATTCATCTCCCCTCTGAGCAGAGATGGGCACGGGGGCACACGGGGCAGGAGTTCCCAGCCTGGGGAGCACCCGGGGAACCGAACCCGGCAGAAGCGGGTCCAGCCGCGCCCGGGAGCGGGTGCTGAGCGGGGGCCTGGGCTGTCACCCCCCCAGTGGCACGGAGGGAAGGTCTCCTCCCAGCCATTTGCTGAGCACTGGGACAGAAATGACAAAGGGTTGTGTCCATTAGTTTTCCAAAGCAGGGTTCAATAGCAGCAGGAAATTGATGGTGCGGCGGCGGCGGCGCATCGGGGAAACTTATGATGCGGACAATAGCGCTTCCAATAAAAGGGCTTTTGATTTTCTGTGTGTCAAACTGTTTTAATATTAGGGCATTTCTAGGTCAATGAAGGGTTAATGTAGCACCATAAATCATAGCCAAACAAGAGCCCTGAACTGCCAGAAAAGCCCGGCCAGAAGAAAGGGGAAAGCACACAGTGAAGTGGGCTGGGGGAGATGCAGAGCCACAGCCATTCCACTGCCCCAAAACTGACATTGACACAGCATCCTAACGAGAGGGAATAATAGGTGAATTAGAAATTAATGATTCCTCTGCTATGTAAATGGCAATTAAAGGACATACCGTGCTGCAGGCTCTGTCCTAAAACTCTTCACCATTTGTTTGGACTGGAATTCATAGCATATGTAAATGCAGCCACCAGAGCTGCTGTGCTTTTGCTGGAACCCAGAAATCCGGACACAACTTCCACAGCCAGGTTTTTTAATTTATATTTGCAAATTCACCTTGAAAATAGAATTTCAAGGGGGGGGAAAAAAATATTCTATAGCTAATTTCTTGGTATGAATAAATAATGGCTGCAGAAAGTAACACATTATACCTTCAACACAGCACAGTAGCAAAACTCAATAATTTACATTGATTATAATCCTCCACATCAAAGTGTTACTCTAACAAAGCAACAGAGTGACTGCTATTTGTAAGTGCCTTCTGTCCTGAAAGGTGCTAGAAAGAACTGTTTTCTTTTCATGGTGTCAAACCGTTAAGTTTTTATCTCAAAAAAAAAAAATCCTTTCATCTCCATTACATGTAAGTACAATTAATAAAATGACAAATCCAATAAAGGCTAGAGGAGTTGCAGTAAAGGGAAGCATTCATTGTCTTGTACATGCTCCTCGTTCAGAATGGCTGCATCTATCACAGAGAAAAGGCTCTTGCAGCAAAAGATTCCTTTGGGGACAGGAGAAGATCACAGCCCAGCACTGGTTCCCTACTGAAGTAGCAGGATCTACTTGCAATAAAAATTCCAGTCGAGCTCTGGGAGTTACTGTACCTTGCAGTCAGTCCAAGGAAAGAATGATTCAGAACCGGGTAAACTTCGACACATTTGTCATTTAAAATCTGCAAATTCCTGCAATATTCTGTGCTAGCATGTGAAACAAATGGGCTTCTGGGAGGGAAAGCTGCATTGACAAACTCAGCAAAGAGCAATTTTCTGTCATTTAATGAAGGATGGAGGGAGGCCTTGATAAAGTACCCACTCATTACAAGTTTGTTTTTGTATGTGTGCCTGTGTGTGAGACAGGGAGAATGCGTGTGTGTTGATGAAAGGGTAATCTCACTAGCTCAATCTTCTCAGACAAGTCAGACTTGCTAAAAGCACTCTTTATTTTCTTGTAAATTCAGTTAGACACACTTTCAGGTCCATAATATCTGCACGCAGGCGGCTCCTGTCTGGGAAGATGCACAATGTTTATCCCTGGTCCTGCCTTGTCTCTTTTTGTCTGAAACGCACCAATCAATTGGCCAAGTTTTATCTCCTTCCTCAGCACACATTAAATATCATACGAGTGGGGAAAAAAGTTTTAGTCCCATAGGTACCATACATAAAGCAGTCAAACACTTGCTTAATTGTGGTCAGATTTCAGAAGCAGGCAAGTCTGGGCTGCGTGTCATCTTAGATAATGTCTGAAAAGAAAGGACAGCTACCTGCTTTTGTCCTGTGCCTCAGAGAAAGCAGAATCAACAGAGATTTTACTAGCACCATCAATCCAGCTTGGCTGTTCAAACATCTGCAGGAGGGCTGTGGTGTAACCTGGAAGAATTTAGCCAAGTGTGTGTTGAGAAAGACTCCTGAACTTGCATCTAAGAACGTATTAAACTCCTTTTACTGGTGACTAGATTTACCTTAGTTGTCTCTCCTCATGCAACACTGAGGGATGTGGTTAGTAAACAAACACCAGCCTGCTAACATCATTAACCATATGCTTATACATAAATAAAGAGGTAATTTCTAAGAAGCTGTGATGGCTTCTGCTGTATTAGGAAAAAAACAAACAAACAGAATGCCAAATGTGTAAAATAAAACTGGTTACAAGAGAATAATCACAGTTTATAATGCTAAAATTTCCCAGAATTTCAATTCTTAAGCCTGCAGCTGTATCAGAAAGCTAAAATTTCAGGGCAATTGGTTGGTTTCTGTATTTTTGTTAGACTGACACATTTGGTTCCACACTCATGCCAATTCTATAGTTACCCTCTGTGCTACTGCCCTTTTTCTTCTCTGCTGATAGTAAAAAAAGCATCTGAGCCATTTGATGTAATGCTTTGGTAATAAAAAATAAAGGAAAAAACAAACCCAAACACTCAAGACCCCACAGAACAAAACCAAACCATAAAAACTACCCCAAAAAGGAGCCACTCAGTCTCAGATCCAAAACCCCTGAAGAGCTGAGTGGTGTTTACTGACCAAGATGCCCCTGAAACAAACAGCAAGCCCAGCCCATAATGCCCACCAGTGCAAAGAAGCCCCAAGTTACCACTGTGTTCTGACTGTTGGTTTAAACTGCACCATGCTGCTTATCTAGAAAATCCCCTTTTCCCAAGGTATTTCCCCCACTCTAAATCTGCACTGGGGCAGTCAAAGCTTCATTCAGCTTGTTAAATTTTCCTTTCCTAGCCACGGTTAATTGGAGCATAACTGGGAAGGGACAGAGGGAGATGGACAGTCAGCCTCCTTCCAGACACCACACACCATATTTTACTGGCTGCACACCAACTCTGTACTAACAATTAGAAAAAATGAGGATTTTCCTGGATAAACTTGGCCAGCTGCTGCTTTTCACCACTACAAATGGTGGAAACCCAGTGAAACATCCAGGGGACTCTCCTAGATCAATGAGCCAGGTCTCCTCTTACTTATGCTAATGCAGCCTAAAGCCTTTGCAGGGGTTTCTGTGTCTGCAGAACAACTCTCATCTGCCACCTTTGAGATGTGGAAGCAGCAATGGGACATAAAAACTTCCCACATGGCTCGCAGAGATCACTAGTATTTGGATCATCTCCACATTATTTTTCTGTTGAATATTGTTCCAAAACATCATTTTTCTCCCCCCCCCCCTCCATTTGAAATGGGAAATCAGATTTGCAGACCTGAAAATCAAAGTTACTGGGTTTGTGCCTGTATAAATACCAGTCTGATCAGAATACAGTATATTATTGGATTTTTAATTTTCTTTTGAAAAGCCCAGGCTATGTTAAGCAGCCTTTAGCGAGCTGTCACAGATGAGACCAATAAGCACATCCTGACTTAACACACATCAGGGGTTGCCAAGGATACACTGTCAGGGGACCAGGGTCAGGAGTCAAACTGACCAATATTGAGTAAATTACATTGGTTGGAATGATTCCCCCTGAGCTAGTAATGATATGGCATGCACATAGTTTTGCTCTGCAGACTGATAAATACTGCGTTTGAAGGCTAAACAAGGAACAAAGCACGGAAAAATGATTCTATCACCTGCCATAAACAGTCATTCACATTATCTCGAGATTAAAAAATCCTCTCATTGAAATTATTTCTATTGTCTTCCTGAAGAAATGGAATCAAAAAGGAAAACAAGTAATAAGGTGGAATAATTGGAAAGGGCAATGTATGCAAAAGGGACCAAACCACTTGGTGCTGTGCACTTTGTACAGCCCTTTACTGATACCAAGGTGTTCCAAAACCACTCAACAGAGCTGCTCCTGACATCTAGCAGTAGGTAGCAGAATGAGCTTTTTAATTACCTCCCATAATTAATATTCTTTTTTTCCAGTCATAAGTTATCTGAAAGAAACAGTCAAAGTGTGGTCCCAGGTTTAAAAAGATGATGCCTTTCTGGATGCTTTTGGCTTAGAGGAGCTGCCTAATAGTTGATTCCACTAAAACCATTGGTGGCAAATTCACTGTGCACAGAATGAACCACAGGGGACTTGTGGTGATATTTGACTAACTTTAGGCAAGACCACTGGCATCTGAAAGCCCAAATCTCAGACACTGGGCAGTGAACACCAGAGCCTGCTCTGATTGCCTTGAGCAGCATCTGTAAGAGCAGCAAAGCTCAATTTTACAGCAGAAGTTTGCAAGGGTGAGAGATTTCAGTTTAAAATGTTATGTATTTGTTTATTGCTTGCATTGTCTTCCTTCTCTTGGACATTCTGCCAAGTACATCAAATAAATATTAGGGAGAAACATCCCACTTCTTTGCCTTCATCCCTTTAAATCTTTATTTTTCTTTCACAACCCTCATTTTTTGTCTTTTACACGCTTCAGTTGGGTTGGGTTTTTTCTATTATTAGCTAAATACTGTTTTTCAATGCCACTTTTCCTATATTTTTTGAGCTACTTCATTCTCCTAACTGTATTTTTCCCCTCCCTGATCCCTGCTAGTGAACATGGACAGCAAATCTTCTTTCCACCTTCAGTATCTGTGTCTGCAAACAAACAGATTTAGCATCTTGCAAGACAAGGTACTTTATGCTCTGTCAACAACACTTTAAAAATTGCTCTTGTCCCCTGGATGATGATTTTTGTCACCAGTGGTGATATAATATTTGCATATACATGCACACATCATTGTTTGTTACCAAACACTCAGTACAACGTTGAGAACAGATTTCTCCATTAACCTCCTGTCAGAAAATCACATAACCCCTCTCTTCTCACAAATGCAAATGGCTTCAGATCCCATCTCTCCTCTTCTGTCACTGCTCGGGGGCCGTGCTCCCAAGATAAACTTTAGTGAGGAAATACAGACCAGCAGCTGCTTCTCCCAGGATTTATTCTGCTCCTTGGTGTACAGCAGCAGCCACAGCCACTCTGAGCAGAGCTACCTGAAGAGCCAACCAAGAAGTGTCCACTGGAAGACACTTCTTCCAGCTACACAAACTCCACATCCCACACTGATTGTGTTGGGATGTCACTGCTGCTAGCAACAGAGATGCTGACTTGGTACTCAACTTATTCCTCAGGAAATAACGACTGAGATGATGAATAAATCACAGCCCATTTATGCAAAGCAGGCTAATTCTTTATCAGGTGCACTACTTAAACCACAATTAGCTCATTCACACTCTGGCAGCGGGATGTATTGTTCTCAGAAGTGCAAGATCCAAGATCTTCACTGGAGGTTTAACCTGTGGCAAACAACTCCCCTGGACACTCCCAGGCTTGAAGCCCAGTTTGCAGCCTCATTTCTCCACAGCAGGCAGGTGCAGAGAAGTCTGGAGGGCACTGCTCTTGCTCCATTCAGATGCTCTCCTCAGATCCCAGGGATGCTTTTGCCAGAGTTAATTCAGTTAATTGGAAGGATTGAGGTGAGCAGGTAGCTGCTGCTCTCAGATTTAGTGTGAGCAATGACAGGAGGTTCATATTCCTGCATGCAAGGAACTAAATTATTCATCCTAATGCTATTATTAATATAATGCTATTAATATAAATTATTTTTTTAATATTGTGTTGGAACATTATAAGAAGTATAAAAACTAGCACTGCACAGATTTGACCCCTGCAATAAAGTCTATGTTGGCTGATAAAGGAGTATTTTCAAACTAGTAGAGCTACATTAGTTGTTTAAAAGCCCAATTAAAAAAAAAAAAAGCAAGCATTCACTGTAAATGAGAATTACACATTTCACAGCTTCCTACTGTATTACCAAAAAACAGCAGAATCTTCTAAAATCTCCCAATTTAAGGCCTCATTAACTTATGTAATAACTTGCATGGTGAATTCACAACACTGTAGTTAAAGGTCAACAGGCATTTAGCATAAATGTTTCAAAAACATTCTATAAGCAGCACCACTCTCCATGGCATAGCTACAGCTCACGTTGGTGTTGCACTGCATCTACAGGTTCAAACTATTCTTATATTGAAATTTTCTATCTGAAGTCATCAGCACTTAAAACTCAGAACAAGTTATTGTTGATTTTACAAGTGAAATTATGAGCAAGTTAAAATTAAAGCTGGATCTTTCCAGAAATAGTCACTTTCCCTTCAGAGGGCCAGAATCATGTCAATGATCAGCTATCCTGAATAATCCTCTTTAATATTAAGAGGAGATATTAAAATTGTGAGATCTTAGGGAAAAAAAAGGTAAAAAATAAAGATATATAATATATAAAACAGAACTGAACTTTATATCTACTCAATACATCCAGAAAAGCACTTTTTAAACACCAGATTTAACAATGCAAAGGGAACAATTGCATGTTGTTCTTTAGCAATATACTTTCTATTTGGTATTTCCAGGCTAGACCAGAGGAACTGCACTGAAATAGAGAATATTAGAGCAACTTTTTGCACTGATTAGTGGAGAGAGAGCTTGAAAGGCTTGGAAACTCCAGCAAATTTCCTCCCGTGGAAGCTGTGTGTTGACCAAACTGCCCTTGTCCAAATCAGCCCTGAGCCCCCACTCCATGGCTGTAGCTCCAAGAGCTGCTCTCTGCTTCTACACAGATTAAGCTCCTACAATTTTTATTACTGGCATGATCAGGAGATGATTCACTTCTCTGTAGAATCACTCAGTAATTCAGGAGCAAGCACTTGGACTGTCTCCTGTCCTGGGCAGGAGATGCTGCTGTGAAGGAGCAGAAGCTCCAGCTCCCATGGAGATGCCAGGGGTGTTTCCTGCTGCAGGAGCTCTGGCTGGCACCACTCCCTGGCTGCCAAGGTGCCAGGAGCAAGCCCAGCAAACATCTCCAGCAGTGCTAAGCAGGAGGGGATGTGCCAGTCCCCCCCACACCATGTGGGCACCCACAGGAGCTGTGCAGCACAGCCCAGGTCTGACTCCACATGCTGCTCCATGGCTTGCAGCTCCTGCTTGCCTAGGAAAGCAATTAAGCAGATTCTCCTGGCTGACATAACATTAATGAGACTTAATTGCATGCATAACTGATATGCTTTAAGGCTCTCCCAAAGAAGGTTCCAGATCACAATAATGGCATTTTAGTCTCTTATTCTTCCCATCATTTTCCAAACCCAGTGCTCAACATGTATTTCCTTGTAATGCTCTTCAAATATTCTAATATTTTTAAGCAGTTAATGATTATCTTTCATTAGTCCTGAGTGTTTTGATATGTTCTGACTGATCCCCATAAGCCTATTACTTATTTTCTCTTCAACTCATAAATGTCATTTTTTTCAGGACTTCAGCAGAATATAAAGTTATAAAACAATTTTTTTTTAATTAATTCACCAGAAATATGTAAGCAACTTCACATTCTGAATTAAAAGCCACAAAACTCAAACAAGACAAACCTATTTGCTTTATGATGATGTATATTAGGGATACATCTTGATTAATTTGCAATACGAGTGCCTGCATAAAACCCTTAATGAAGCATCTCCAGACTGCAAGTCAGTTCAACCCAAGAGCTTCATGACCACTTTTTTTTTACCCAGTTTAAATCAATCTCTTCACATTACTTCAAACGAGATATTTTTTTGATGACTGAATAAAAGAAAAAAAAATATTTCTGGCAAGAAAAAGAACTACTAAATACATCATCCCCTTTCTCCCTGTCAGTTGCCATATACAGGTTTAGATAATGACCTTGGGTTGGGGGGTTTTAAGGCATCATTTGCTTTTTCTATCCATACACATAGGTTTTTCTTGCTAAACTGAAAGGAAGCTTTGTAATCTCCCACGGAAGGTCTGTGCTTTTTCACCTCACAGTTAGGTAAGCTATTAATTTCTCAAGTAAAAGGGATATTCTAGCAGCTTGGCAGAGAGATGTCTCAGCAGCAGGCAAAACCCCAGTACCTGCCTAAAAAAAAAAGTGTCAAAATGTGGATGTGCCTCCAATAATTTAAAAAATAGAAGGTGATAAGTTGAAAATGTCAGGTAATTGGCAGACAGATAGAAAGTTAAACTGTGTCCTCAGTGAAGAAAATTAACCAGCAGCTGCCAGCAGAGGCCCCAAGGTCATCTGAATGTCAGAAGCAAGTAAGGGCCAATCATTCAGAAGGGGTTGGCTGCTGATATTTGCCCTCCCCTGGTCATTTCCAGCTCTCCCAGGAACTGCCCTGAACTACTGCCAACATGTGTTCATTTCTAAAAATTACACAGATTGTGATTTATTACCCATCACGCTACAAAAATCCATTGTGAATTAAATCAGCCCTTTGTTTAAATTGCCACTCTGCAATACGTATCATATCATCATAAATGACATTGAAGTTATAATCTACAGTAGTCTGCTCCAGCCACTGATAAGGCTCCGCCGAGGGACGATCAATACTTACTATTCATTTTTGAAATTATCTTCACATTGATCCCTGAACAAGCGCCAGCAACACAGAGGCACAGTGGCTTTAATACAATAATTATATAAAGGTTTACAGGCTCATCCTCCCAGCCAATAAAAGCTGTCAGCTGGCAGGGACACTTACAATCCCATAATCCATCAAAATGCTGTTCTCTGACCTATGGGCTTCTGGGCTTTCAGGAGCCCTCGATAAACATGCTTGTGCAGGGCAGAGCAGCAACCAACACCAGCAAGGGAAAAGATTCAGATTCATAATACTGACTAAAAAAAAAAAATATACATATATATATATGTGTGCTAGAAAAATATATATATATTTATATTCTCTTCAACTCATTACTTTTTTTTTTTCAGGATTTCAACAGAACATGAAGTTATAAAACAATTAAAATATTTTTATATATACTTATTATATA
>VYZU01066409.1:45203-55203 GCA_013401355.1 Ceyx cyanopectus
TTTCTTTTATTATTTTATTATTATCATATTTTATTTATTATTTTATTTTTATTTTCTTTATCTCTTCTAGCACATCACCCTTTTTTCCAGAGCCACAGAGAGTTGCTTTTCTATTGCCACTCACCCAGGCACGGGTGTTTCTATTCTCCCACAAATTCCCTCTGTTCTTTTGCCTTTGTCCCAAATGCTAACTGTACTGAGTAAGCTCCCGGGGCCAGTATCAGAGGCGGGTGATGCAGGGAGCAGCAGCTGAGCACAGGGAAAAGAAGAACACTCCAAGTCTGAAAGTAAAACACAGAGAGCTGAAGAATAAAAGGAAGCTGCTATCCGGGGGCAAATGAAAATCCGGATTAAGTAGATTGTGAATGACTCTGGAGCACTCAGCCAAGATGCCAGGCTATTATTTTCTGTGTGTGAATTTGTGTTTTCACACAGATGGGGGCTGAACAAATTGGTTTATTTATTAGTGGAGCTGCAGAAGGGCGAATTTCGCATCTCAATTAAAGAGGTAGAAAAGAGAGGAGTGTTTCTTTCCTCTGCACAGCATTTGGGGAGACTGTAAAGATCAACTCCAGCTACAAACCTCCTGATGGGTCCAGAATGAAAAGGAGGCAACATCTGAGATATTTGAGGGTATTTAATCCAACACAGAAGACACCCTCCTATGCTAAGAAGTGACTTTCCTCCAATGGTTTCCAGTGACAGGTAATATCTGCCAGCTCAGAAAGTTGTGTGTGCCTTGACTTGAAATAAACAGAGCAAAAAATAAATTATTTTAAGGTCAAAACAGAGACTTCTATCTTGTGGCATCTTTATGCATACACAGCCTAAGAAGGAATACTGCAATATATTAAATTTCTTCACTCAAACCTTAATTTTTACATTAAGATTTTCACTTTATCAAACACTTAGAAAAGTTCTCTTTTTGAGTTGCTTTCTTTTGGTGATCAGTGGCAAAAGGAAAATAGAAATTACTGTTGCTTGGTGTGGAATTTAAGTCGCTGCTGCCTTCTAATGGTTTCCAAGACTAATATATGTGTTTAAATTGTACAGGAAGGTTTTCTGCACTGATAGTGGGAAATGATGGAACAGCTGCCACCCATCAACATGCAACAGTAACCCAAGTAATGTGGTGCAATAAAAGCAAATCTCTTCCCAGTAAACAAGTGTGGAGTGGCCCTTGGCAGGTCAAGTGTGCTGCCCTGGCTCCCAAGCAGCTTTCCTGCAGCCAAACTTGGATTTTCAGACCTACTGGTTTCCCTTTGTCCTTTTCAAGATGCAAACAAAAATAGTGATTTCATCTGTGATCTTGGAGAGCTCATCAGCTCAAAGCATCCTGTGTCTTTAAACAGTTCCCATGTGGAAAAACAACTTTAAAATCTAAGCTAATTGTACCCAAATGACTCCAGCAGTATGCAGAGCCTTGACTCATCTCAGGCTCGGGTCTGGGTTTGTGGGTTCAGCCTTGCAGGGGATTGCCCACCCTTGCCACAGCACTGCCCCAAATGCCCCTGATCTCTATTAGTCACAGACCTCAAATCTGGCTCACCCCATTCCTTCTGAGGAGTTTGCACAGGTAAGACTGATTAGCACTCTAATTGAGAATTAATAAACACTGCAGTTAATGACAGTTATAGAATTCCCATTGCCCCTCATTGATCCAGGGTTTCAGGGGCTGGCAGGAGCAGACTGAAAACCCCCACCCCTGTGGAATAGAGAAGCTGGTGTGGTGCAGCTGGCATTGTGATGGGGGTGAAGCCAGCTCTGCTGGGCTGACACGGGCACAAAACAGGCTTGGGAGCTGGTATTAGCAACAGGAACTCAAAACAGAACTGAAATACACTATTTAAAGGGTTCATATAAATAGGTGTTAAGGAAGGGTCAGTGAAAAGCCAGTCAAGCCACATGCACTGGAACAGACACCAGTTTAACCTGCCAGGGCTCCTGGAATATTCCTGACGTGGCCAACAGATTAACCCCGAGCTTAACACACCTTTTCAGTGCCACTGACCTACATCAACAAGCATAATAATAAAAAAAATAATAATTTAGGCTTATCTTTGTCACAGTAAATAGGATAACATCAGCTTATGCTTGAGGGCACCATTTCTAAAACAGATGCACATACAAAAATTCCTAATATGCCATTAGTGAATCTAATGGATAAAGTCATTGATGAATGAATAATTAGAGGGCGTAATTATTATTTTCAAGTTACAGATCTTATGCAGCCAACGTTCACACTGCTATATGGAATTGTCTTCTGGCATCATAATTTCAATTACAAAGCAAATAACTGGATTTTATATTTAGAGAAACAAAACCAGGACATAAAATTATTTTGCCATTACCAGAGCCATCAGAGATGCTGGAGGTTCAGTCTAAAGACAGTTTTTTTAGCATAAAGGGAACTGTCAAAGCCCTAACATTAAACCAACACAAGGAAAAGGTAAAGATCTGCACAGGAGAAAGAATTATTCTGCCAGAGATAGTGGAATGATCAAGAGAAATAAATTAGGTCCTCCAAGATGCAGATAAAGAGGTGTGGCTTTGCCAAGGAACAGGCTGCCATCTGTTAAGTGAAAGCCACTTTTTAACAGTTTGCAGCAAGAGTTTCAGGAAAAGTAATTTAGTGGAGTTACTAGCAGAGTTTAATTTGCTAATAGAGGGACAAGAAGACAAAGTCGCCTCATTAGAAGCAGATAATTAAGAAGGCACCAACAGGTGAAGTTAGAAATATGATTTTTAAAAGCTAAGTAGTACTGACCTCGTGTCTTGGTTTTAACTGACAAGAAGGAAGAACACAAGGCTGAGAAGAGAGAGCTGGTGAGTTGAGGGAAGAACAGACCTTTCAGAAAAAGCAAGTACTCGTGAAATATATATAAATATGCACCAAAATTCTGAAAAAAAAAATCCAACTATTGGGCAGTTCCTGCAGTGAAATCTGTTTTTTCCCTGTGATGGTAGCTGGTGAGACATCTCCCTGTCAGTATCTCAACCCAGGACATCTGACCTTATTTTCTCCTCTGGTCCTGCTGAGGCCAGGGCAGCCCACACAGGAACAGATCCAGGTGGGTTGGAAAGTCTCCAGAGGAGCCTCCACAGCCTCTCTGGGCAGCCTGGGCCAGGCTCTGCCACCCTCCCAGGGAAGATTCCCTCATGTTGAGGTGGAACTTCCAATACCTCTCATCCTAGCACAGGGCACAGAAAGTAAAGAGGCTCCTGAAAAGGCTGCAGAGATATGAAAACATCTCAATCTGAATCAGGAAACTTTCACCACTGAAAGACTCCTCAGAAGTAGTAATGGTTGTTTTTCTTCAGTGAAATCAGTCTCTATGAAATAAAGTGTATATAATACTTTATTTTTATGCAGTGTATCTGAGCCAAGAGAGAGGGGATTCCTTTATCCCCAGTGAGGATGGGCAGCCAGGTGAAAAGTAATTATTTGGATAGGAATTGAGCACTCCCAGTGACAGATATGAGAACAAACATCACCTGCAAGCCCTTGGCTTAGACTTCAAACAACAGAGAGCTCCCTCCCAGACACTGCCACCAACACACGGGGGCATCTCCCACTCACCTGTGGTGTGAGCCACGCAGGGAGTCAGTTTTGCTTCTGGGTCGTTACAACTCAGGCTAATATCTCAGATGAATGTTAAATGACAGTGCCAGGAGGAGAGCTAGGAAATACTAAAGATACTCGGGGCAGTCTCTTGTATTTTTCTTTAATTGCTTTCGACTGGTAACAATAGAGGAGTAGTGGGCTGTGGAGGAGCAGCTCTGCCCCACCAGCTCCCCGTGTTTCCATTATCTCCCTCCCATGAAGGTCACCGACCTACGACAGCCGCGGCAGCAGAAACATTAGAAATCATGTGCAATTTAATCTTTACACAAATAAAGGAAAAGTATCACAATGCCTGAATAATGAAGAGTCTCTGGGAGAAAAAGAAAAGTCTGTCCCTGAGGATATTCTTCATTTTCTCCCCTGCACTGCTGCAATGTGCTCACGCCGAGCCGGGCTGACACACGTATTGATGGCATTTGGGCTGGAAGAGTGGAGATGTTCTCAGGTGATTGCAGAGTGCATCTGTGACTCAGTTCTCCTTTCATTCATTCATTACTGCTCCATGTCAGTTCTGGGAGACTATTGTTCACAGACAAACTGTCATCGGGATTGAAATTAACTGGGCTTTTTTCTCCTACTTCAAGCAAGAATGTTTTTATGTTCCCTGCTTTCCAGAACATGCCACCTTCTCTCTCACGAGATTGGTGATGAAAATATTCTCTCGGGTCCAGCTGAAAGTGAACAAGCATCAGGAAAATATGAAGTGCAAAAATCAAAGCCCAAAAGGATAACCTATCAAAGCATTTATGCCATCAGTTTTTATTCCTCCGATAATTTAGAAATCAAGCAAAAAATAAAGCATTTCCTATTGCAATTCCCAGTAAGCTAAAAGCTAATGATGGATATTAGAAATGTATATATATACACACACACAAAAATACCAGTTCATTTTCTACTGGGTGAAAATGGAACCTCTAGTTCTTCAAGAAGGGAGAAAAAAATAAAAATTAAAAGTAAAAAAAAAGAAGAGGTCAGGTATTTCAGTTTGTCATTTAACTGAAAATATAGGGTATAAAAATTACCAATAAAATGCTGATAAACTGCTAAAGCACCTTATCTTCCAGCTTATTTTTCACTACATTAGTACATGAAGATTATAAAGATTTTTTTTCCATTTATTTGTTTAGGGGAGTTTGGTTTTGTTGTTTGGTTGGTTTGGGTTTGTTTGGTTTGGTTTTTTTAACTATCAAGCTGCAGGTTTCAGAATATTATGGTCAAAATCAACTTCCTCTCATTGAATATTTTGTTTTTCACTGGGTATTTTCTTGTTCTCATCGCTGTGCAGTTGAGTTTTCCTATCAAGCAGGAAAGAGAGGCGAAGTGACTGCTCATGAAGAAGTGATCACAGTGTTCAGCCAGGCTCTAGGTTTTGCTGAAGTCATCCTTGAAGGTGCCTTTCAGTGAAAATATCAACTCACTACTTAAAATAGAAGCAGAGTTGTCTGTCTCCATCAGCATATTGGGCCAGGGAATTATTATATCTAACAATCTGCTTGCAGTTGAGGTGGAGAAAGAGAATATTTTGCTGCTGCTTTGCACTGCCAGGATGGTCATCTAAATTAAACACCTGAACTTCACGAGTAGAAAATTTTTCTTCTAACTCAATTTCACCAATTTCTTGGGTTTTTAAGACATTTCTATGTCTTGTTTTCTAAATCTCAGAGGTTTGTTGTTTATTTACTGCTATAGGAGGCTCCTTTACCACTCCCTGGCCATCAGTCCCCCTGGTACTAAATGCAGATGCTCAGGCTAACAGGTAGGAACAGGTATAAATGGAACAGCAGAAGCTAAGCAATTAATTTCTTGCTGGTTTTGATTTTTTTTTGAATTCAGATAGACCATTTCACTCCTATTTTCCCCAGCACACAAATTTAGTGTTACACACCTGAGGCAAAGGACAACACACCGTGTAGTTAATTGTCACCTTGTCAATTATGCATGAAACAAACAGAACAATTTAATTAAATTTGCAAGTTTATAGCAAATGTAGCAGAGGTGTGGAGAATCTTTCCTAGGACTGAGTGCTCTAGAAGGCTGCTGGGTTTTGGCTCTTACAGAAAGACATGCAAGCTATTTATTTTACACAATATTAATACATTTTTTCCATGTAGAAACTAAGGATAAAAGCAGGGAAGCTGGAGAGGAATTCAAGGCACAGAGTCGATAGATTTCTGAGGGTTTCCCACTCTCCTGAGCTTGTGTTTTCCCAACAAAGGCAGGATTTAGAATGGCCTGGCAACGAGAGGATCCTGATGCTGAAACATTTCACGTGGGAAACCCACTGAAAATGTCCACAGCACTGTGCAGAAAATGACCCATTTTCCCTCCTGATCCTGCAAACTCTGCCTAACTTCATGCTTATGAATATTCCCCTTTAAGTCAATTGGATTATTTACATGCATTAAATTAAGCACATATAGAACTGCTTTTCAGATAAAGGTCTTAATTACTTTTAAGATATTGAACCATTTTTCTTCAGACTTGACTCAATGAGAGCTATAGATCAAGCCCAGCTAGAAGTTACTGGTGTTATCTGGTAGAGCTATCCACCAAAAAACCTTCTGACTAGGATAAATAAAAAAAGAATTGCACATCCCCTCATGATTAGAAAAAAACTATTTTAGAAAAATCGTTTCTACACTTAATTTCAAGTAAAAACTGGTCAGATAAAACTCTACACAAAATGGGGTTTCAGAAATGTATGTCTCATGATTTTTTCCTTTCATGTCTCTGCCCAAACACAGAGTGCTCAGGTGGGTTTAGCCACGGATTCAACTCCCAGCACAGAATTCAATTACAACATTTTCTGTGCTTTATGAGCATCAATAAAAAAAAATTCAGAAAATAGCAGAGCTTGTAATGTAATTAAATCATATCAGTTTGTCTGAGGTGATGCTTGTCCATAGAAGATGAACTCTCCCTGATAAACTCTTTTTGACTGCTGGCAGCAGGTTAATTCCTGGGTGGTTTCTGTTACCTAAACCCAGGTATAGAAATAAGTTGCAGCTTTTTATCCTCCTCTTTAATGTGCTTTTCAAGTCTATTCTGAGCCAAAACCTCTTCTTGTCTTCCAAAATCAAATTATACCCTCATCATTGCTGCATTTTTCACACTCTGCAATTAAACACTAGTGCTGAAATTAACAACTAGGGGGTAAAAACATGAACAGCCCTTCACTTTGGGGAAAAGCCTCGAGGAAAAACCCTGGAAGAAGCCTGCTCAGGGTCCATCTGCATGGCAGTTTGCTCGTGGATAAAGAGAAGAACAGTAACCTAATTCTTTCCAAAGCTTTTAAGTGCTAAACTAATCACTTAAAGTTTAAATATTAAAATATAATGCAATAGCCCATGAGCTGACCTATTTTGGCACCAGGCTAGCATAGATATTAGGGATTTTGCTGGAGGTAGCTGAGTGATAATGACTCTGGAGCAAAGAAAGATTTAACCCAACAGGCCTTCCATGATCTTCACCAGACTTGCAGGTCTCCAGTGCAGAACAACATTAATCATCAAACAGAGGAAACTAATTTTTTCCACCAATCCTGGGCACGTGGCCCTTGACTGAAACATTTAAATCTGCTTCTTCCACACACGTATGCATTTTGTAAGTTGAAGGTGGAACATGATCTTACCCTTGAAACTCTAGGTCTATTTACACTTGCCAAAGGGATGGGGAAAGGAGCTGGACTGGTCCTGTTAAGCATCATTAAGGAGCTGGTATAAATAGCACAAGGACACCTACCTGGAGAGATGTGTAACACTTAATTACCATGCCTGGCTCCCCCAGGGCTCCCTGCTTTTGGCAAGGCTGAGAGGACAGAATTTTTCTGCAACTTGCAATGCAATAAATGCACCAAAATGCATCAGAAGTGGGGGCTGCAGTGGCCAAGCTGCTGGCAGTGGCTGCCCCATGTCTAGGGCTGACAAGCCTGGGATGCTGAACTCTGCACTGCCTTCTTCCCCAAAACCCCACATTTCCCTGTAAAAATCCTGAGGACACAGAGGATTAGCAGCAGGGCCAGCTGTCCATGCTGCACCACCTCCATTCATGCTGTAGAAAAATTCTATTCTGCTTTTTGCTGCACTTTAAGAGAAGGTTTCTCCCCAAACTATTCAGAATTTATTGTCTTCATTTTCTTATCACATTATTTTTAAAATAGCAATAGGATCAACTACCCCAAAATTGTTGGGACATTAAAGAAAAATCCCAAATAAAAAATAAAATAAATATCTAATTAAAAAAAAAATAAACAAAAACACAGAAAACGACCAACCAAAAAACCCAAAATAACCAACAGAAAACCAAACACGGCAATAAATTTCCAGGTACTACAGTCACTTGCAAACTACAGAGTAATCTCTTCCCAATTGCCCTTTCCTTCCCCTGAACACATGGGACTGCACCATGAGCACATGGCAAATCACTAATTCTCTTTATGGTCCAGATACAGGAGGTATGATGAGAACAAAAACTTTCTATCCCTGAAATACTGTACAACAGAGAGAGGAGGCTTAAATATGTCTGGATAAAAAAAAAAAAGTAATATACCAGGCTTAAAATACGATATTGTACACTGCTTAGCAAGCAGCTAAAGAGGGTTTATGAAGAATGATGGATGTAATTTTCTTTGGGGGGAAGAAAAAAAAATAAATATTATAAGCAAAAGAACTGAATTTAATCTAATATCACTGGTAAAGCTTGCCATAATCTTCTGGAGCATTTGGACAGTACCTAAGGCCAGAGAGATGATCCTGAATTAGCATAGTATACAAATCAGCTTTGGGATTTTTATCAGCTGAGCTGCATTACTGGCTAATGCTGCTGCATTCTGCAACATGCAACAAACACCTCCCAGCAGCGTGGTCCCAGAGAGGAAAATATCTCCCCAACACATCTTAATTGTTTCAGCAAGATCAAGTATGCTACTTTTGCATGAATAATATTATCAGAATCCCATTAAATCTCTTCATTTATTATCTCTAATGCTACTTAAAAGAGAAGTTAATAGAGTAATTCATTCTCATCCCATGACCTTGGTCACTCGTACATGATGTTTCATATTCATTATGCTGAGCTAAGTGAGGGCCCTGTTATAATATCACTTAATTTATATTCTGAATAATGCTCTGGGGACGAGTTGCTCTCGTGCATTAGGGTTCTAGCTAAATCACAATATTTGAAGACAAGTGGAGAGAGCAGATAACTATTAAAAAACACGCTTGCCAATATAAACCACCGGTACAGCCTCTGAACATAAGACCTTGGGAATTAAAAGAGAAATTCAGAGTTATTTTAAGAAGAGAGACCCCAGCTCTATTCCCCATTATGATCTTACATTAAATCATATTATTAGGTCTTTCTCCTAACAGACACAGCTTAGCTTCCCTCTGAGAAGTCCAGTTCCAATTTGAAAAGCTATTTTGCCAACTTGCAGCTTCTGTTATGTTGGATTTGTTCCCTGTTCCCAGTCCTAGCAGCCTTCCTGGGGCCACTGCTGCATCTCCAGCTCTACCCACACCAGAAGAGTAAGGTGACTGCCCAGAATGGGTTCTGTTCTCACTCCAACCAGGACAAGAAGCCAGTGCAGATGAGGGTCTGACTCAGGAATGCAGAGCAGTTTGATGATCCAAGGTGGATCACATCTCTGGCTCAACTGAGGGCTCCTCCAGAGGCCAAATTCTTCAGCCCAGTCCCACCTCAAGCTCCCAGAGCAGCCGGGTCTGTGCCAGCAGCCCAGCCAACCCACAGCTGCTGTGCCCAAGGCTGCACCAGCCACAGAAGCCAGGGGCAGCAACATCCAGAGTCCTGACACCAGGGCTTGAGGCACAGCTTGATGTCCTGGGGATCAGGCTGGCAGAGCAGCTCAGCCCGTGCCCCTGCCCATCACTGCACCCATACATCAGCTCCCTGCTGGCACACTGCTCCTCCACCAGCACTGCTACAAACTGCACTGGAGCCCTCAGGAGTTATTTTGGCAGCTCTGAAGTGAGAGGTAGCAGGCTCTGCGGGATCTAAGCGTGGCTGACTGATACATTATGATCTATTACAAGGCTGCTGACACGTCAAGAGATGTGATTTAGTAGTCACTGCTTATTTCAATTTACTCTTTTTGCGTTTTTAATTAGTAAATGAGTCCCTCATGGTCAAATGATTAATTACACAATAATTCACTGCAGTGCCTTCTCTTCCTGTTTGAGTGGAGCACGCAGTATATAGAGAAAGCAGGTGGAATATAGACCTGACATTATAAATTATAGCAACACGCTCACACTGCTTTGGTTAAGGTTGTGTCAGCACTCCCATTAAGAACTCCTGCTTTTGCAGGTTACTTCAAATTACACACACAAAGTTCATTCTGCCTCACGTGGTGCCGTG
>VYZU01066409.1:60203-70203 GCA_013401355.1 Ceyx cyanopectus
TGCCAGTGGAAAGTGACTGAAATTGAACTTCTAGAGGTCTTTAAAAAGAAATAAAAATTCTATTCTAGACCATAGGATGAAAAAAATGCATAAAATATGCAAATAATATGCCCTCATTAATGGCAAGTGGCCCCTGTGCAGCACATAAGGAGTCAAAAAATCAAGATCAGGTTTGCTTTTAACCTTGAGTATAAATAAGCAGCAAAATAAATCAATGTACATTTTGCATATTCCAAATCATAGTTCAGAACAGAGGCTCCAATATGGTGATTACAGATCATACTTAGAGAATGTGCACAGCAAACCAACTCATGTCTTGGATTCCAAAAAGCACTGTCCCTGCCCATGCAAACAGAATAAAAGGGTCTGTAAAATACTTGGAATGCTCCTGTCCAGCTGTGGAGCTGTGAAACCCCAAAGCACAGCCAGCTCCCTGCAGGACAAGCAGAGATGCTCCTCTGCCCCTGCACAAGCAACCCAAACCAGCACACCCTGCTGCAGAGCAGGGCTCAGGATTCAGCAGAGGCCACTTGTCCTTCTCAGGAAGGAAGAAAATAAATATATCCAGCCTCCTCCTGCCCGTCAGATTATGAAAATCAGTCTGAGTGATCCCACACAACCTTGCTATGAAGCAAGGGCAAATTGAATCCTTCATCCTCAGTGGCTTGGCTGTGGTCCAGGAAGGTCCCCAGCATGGAGGCTGAAGAGAAGCCAAACCAGGAGTATCCAGGAGAGCACAAATATTAGAGGGAAGGCTCTATTAATGCAGAAATCACTAATGCTGGCATCAGACACAATTTATCTGCTATTTTCCCAGGGAATTAGAGTGCAGTGCACAGCACCTAGAGCTGGGGAAATAATCCTGAGGACACATCCAGACAAGTGTCCAGCTAGGGAGGGTTCCCCATGCACATGCCCACGGGGTCAGATGCTGTTCTGTGGCAGAACTGCTGCTGTCTGGGTAAATTCTCCTTATAAACACCTCAAGGGAGTAAAGAAATGAGGAGCACTATGATCTGTGCTGTTGCTGTTACATTGATTAGTGCTTCCATTTGCAAAATAGCATCACAGAAAGCACATTTTATATGAAACTAAAGCAATTTGTAACTGTCATAAACTGATACAACTAAAAAACCAAAAAACACACATAAAAAAAAAAAAACAACACAGCACCACACAGACTCAACTCTTTAACACAAACTGTCCCTCCTTATTTCTCCCTGGACACAACACTGCTCACCTGGCACAGAACAGCTCCACTGGCAGATATTCTGATTTCCAAGGTCTAACTGCAGGGTTGGGAGCAAGATCTGACTGCACTTAACTGGGTGGATTTTACACTTTGATACTCGTTGTACTTTCCGAATCATTGTGTGGTAATCCCATCATTATAATATTAAGAGTAAGGACCTGGGGGCTACAATTAAGAAGTTAAGAGTTTGCTTTCTGCTGATGAGGTTGAATGGGGGCATTATTTCTCCTGAAAGCAGTGCTGTTAAACACAGTAGCCAGTGGCACGTAGGAGTAATTCCTGCTCCCTGCTGGCAGGTTTTAAGCTTATTTTTTTTTCCTTGATACAAAATTGACAGATTTAGTGTTTATCAGAGGAAGTTGTGGGGTTTTTTTCTGGCTTTATATATAGGCTGCAATTTGCTTTCTTGGAACAGGAGGCAGTGAACTGTATGGAAAGCATAGGTAGGAGTGCATGCAGCTGAGAACCTCTTCACCTTCCCATCCCTGTTGGCATCACATCCCTCTGCAGCCCACCGTCAGATATTTACAGCACCAGGGATATGTGAAAATGTGAAATACGATTTCACATTCCCACTGATGCCAGCCAGCACCTGGGAAGCTCACCCTGCAAACACTCCTCTGGTTCCCATTTCCATGCAAGCTCCCCCAGCAGAGGTGGTTGAAACTGCCCAGTGCAGAGTGCTGGGTCCAGATGCTCACCTGACTTTAAAGCTGCTTCAGCACCTCACTAAATATTCATTTTTCCAGCTTTAAAGCGACTTGTACTTTAACAACAACAACAAAAGGCTGATTTACCCTTCCTTCAGCACTCTCAAGTATGTATTGAACCATTATCCCAAGTGTTTCCTGCTCCTGTTTACTAATGAAACCTCTTGACAGGCTTGATTAGAAAGTGTCACTTCAAACTCTTTGATCTGGTAATATAGCAATGACACATTTGACACACTATAAAATGCCAGAAGATCAACGCTGCTGCTTTTAATATTAAAAAAAAAAAAAATGCAGATTATCATGCCAAGTAAAGTTAAGTCCACCTAATAAATTACAGAAATATAAAAGGGCCTTTTAGTCTTTAAAATATCAAGTTGAAAAAAAATATTGTGGAAGATGTCCCACAAACAGCCTTTGTTATCTTATATTTGTCCTTCATATTATATCTTTAGTCTCATCTAAACAGTAGTTTCACTTTTTTTCTTGTTTTGTTTACCATACTTTGCTTTTATTTATATTTATTCTATACTTTGCAAGCCAACTGCATTATAAATATCACACATAACCAAAACAGGTTTTTAGGTGTAATTATAGCACTAGGCAGGGGTAAAGTTGAAAAGCATGAAAGCTCAGACCTTGTCACCACTCAGATTTTCTTGTGTAAATACAATAAAATATATCCTGGTGAATACTCTGAAAGGAAAAGTAATACAGGAAATTCTATTTGCCAAAAGAGACCCAAAAAATCAACAATAAAAATAGAGTTGTTCCTACACACGAGGGACAGTATTAGTAAGTTCTAGTGTATAGTGCCTCCTCAAAATAACTTTTTCACTTTTATTTGTAAAACCTTTTCAGAGATTTCACATTGCAGGAAACCATTCAGATTACATCTACAGAAAAAAAAAATGACCTTTCTTTGGGTCAAAAATTATTTGATGCCCTCTTAAAACGTCAAGAATTGCTCACAAACTCATTTTATGATGGGTATTGGCGATTTGTACATTTAATAAGAGTTTCCACCCCGGACACTGCAAGATTCACAGCTGATTTTTAGAATGTACACTTCGGTTCAAGCTTCCTAGCAAACTTTGTTGGAAAAAAACCCCACAAGTAAACAGCTGAGGCGTGTCAGAGGCTACATAAGCATATGCACAGCACCTGAAGATTCTTTAATTAAAATTCCCCAGCCTTTGAAGCTCCGAGCTCCACCAGGGAAAGCAGCTCCGTGCATCTGCAGCAGGCTCTAGGTAACGGCTGATTGCAAAGGTTAGTTACTATCAGCACTCAGACTCCACACATTCAGAGCAGCAGCTCTTTGCTCAATAAACTCAGCCATATGTTATGTTTTCTGCTTCGAGAAAAGTGTCTTGCAGAGACAACAGAAGTGTATTCCTGGAGAGGCTTCCACACGGGGGGCAGGGAAAAGCTGTGGCAGGGGGGCAGTGGCCACTGATGGGGAGCACCCCAGAGCACCAACAACTCCCTGCAGCACTCTCAGCCTCCACATACACTCCAAAGACACTGGGAATCAAAGCCTCACAAGTTCCCAAGGGAAATTTCTGATTTTTCTAGAAAAAAAAAAAACTACATGCTCATTTCCTGTATAAAACTGTAGAATTTCTAGAACTATTTTAATTTCATTGTCTTGACAGGCAAAAAGTTATTTGTTTGATGGGACCTAAAATTATTTCAAGCAGTTCCATTTAAAATTTCCCTGTTGCCTAGAGAATTGGAATTCGAATCCTTTTGTGGGAGGAGGCTCCCATGAAGGTCTCACCATCGAGTGGGTGCCAGAGCAGAGCCACCCTGCTGCTGTGCCCAGGCCAGGCTGCTAGCAGGGACACCCAGTGCCTCTCTCCTTGCTCCCCCAGCACCACAAGAGGGGAGGATTCCACTGGAGGGATCCAGATCACATCCATTTATCACTTCTACAAAGCAAGCTAGAGGCAGTTTGGGATGGGACTGGGGAGAGTCTGAAGCCAGAAACCATTTACCTGCTTTTGCTACCAAATGGCCCAGGTGTTGGTGCTGGGAGTGGGGGGGTCAGAGAGACAGGGGGTATCTGTAAATGCCAGAGATACCTGCATACCCCATATCTGCATACCCCAAAGATAAAATAAATAAATTTAAGTAACATTTTGATAGAGAAAGTCCTGATAACTCTCTTCAGAGCAAAGGGAGAAGAGCATCCTACACTGTGCTGCCTGCAACCCCTCTGGGTTTCTAGCTGGGCTCTTACACTAAAACAAACTATATTTTGCTCTGATTTACTTTGCCTTTGGAATTCTCATCTCCAGGCAGCTGGGCTAAAATCTTCTCCTTGCTGCTGGTGCCCAAGGTGCAAGCAGCCTGCTGTTTCCCACCTGAGTGAGAAAGCCATGGAGAAGGTTCCTCCCACTGCCCTCTATTTGCGAACAGCCAGCTCAGCCACTGGGTCTTATCGACCGGCCCCTGCCACGGAGACTCTGGGGTCCCCAGCAGTGTTTATGATATTTTACACCACATTAGCTGCCAGGATGATCTGCTATGACAGAGCCTGGGAAAAAAAAAAACAAACCACTGTACCCCTGAGCTCTAAATGGCTCCAAGGATGCCCTTTGCATCATGGGCTCTTACCAAGGGGCACTGCTCGGTGCTGAAGGAGAGGAGCCAATAATCTCCACAGATGCTGACCTCCCCCTCCCCTCATCCAGGGTAGCCTGTCACTGCTTTCCTTCACTGTAGCTTTTCATAATCCTTACCATATGGCCTTTGTTTTGATAGGCATGAAATTACATCAAGGTCATTTTTAATAACTGTCAATAGCCCCGAAGAGCGGGCGGATTTATCGACACCTCGGCTGAAGGGCTCAGGGAGCTCTAAGTAGTGCACAGAGCCTGCTTGAGAAAGCTGATCCTCTGGGAAACAGATTATTATTGATATTAGTAAATTAGTATTGATAGAAATTTGATGAGTATCGTGCATCTGGATCCCTCCACAGTGCACTAATGTCAAGCCAAGCCCTCAGCTCCATCCGCCGCAGACAGGAGGTTTATTTGCATCTCCACATCTCTTTGTTGGAGGGTGGGAAAAGGGAGTAGCAGGAAGAAGAGAGGAGAAAAAAAAAAAAAGAGACAACTAATGCTTGCAGATGTGTGAAATAGCTGGAAAACAGCAGCTTCTCTGGAAGGATCAGTTTCCTCTTAATTGGAGGGTTAAATCCCTCCCACACTCATTCTGCCACTGCCCATTTCTGCCATCTCCCACTTCTCCAGCTGCTTGGCTTGTCCTAAGCAGGAGTACAAACCCCCACAAAGCTGTTGCATTCTTCCACAGGAGATGCTCAGCACTTTGAAGATGCTGCCCAATGTGCTCCTGTGTGAGGCAGAGCCAGAGGCCAGGCAGTGCAAAGCCCTCTCCTTGGGACTGGTCCATTACAGAGGAGAGACAGGAGAGGGAAGGTCTCCAGTGGATGCTGCCCTCTCTCCACAACATTAGATGCCTGTGGTCACTGTGACACAAATCTGGTTACCTGAAATGCATTTTCACTCTGTTTCACTCTAATTTTCTAATTTCTTACTGTTGCATTTAAAAATCTATGAGTTCTGAGCCTGTGTTTCACTCTCTTCTGTATTAAACAGTTGTTATTCCAAACTCTGGGCAGCAGTTGAGGATCCTCTCTGACAACTCCATCAGTTTGACAACTCCATGGAAACAGGATCTCTCCCCTCCAAGGCAATGTTTCAGTCCCTTTCCTATGAGGTACTTAATGTGAACATTAACAATTTAATTCTGCAAACACTTTTTCTTTTTTAAACAATCTAGGGGGGAAAAAAGAAAAAAATGCCCTGTTTTGAGTCCTGAGATTTGCCAGCTCCATATTAAAATTTCCACCTATAGCTTATTGCTGGGCTGCAGCCCTTTGATAAGATGCCAAATGACTTCAGTGAGCACTGGCAAACTCGTGGCAATCCAGTGTGCAAGGACACAGAAATATTTATGGAGGGATGCTGCCCAGCAAGGAAGCAGCAGCAGTGCCTGTGGATCCCAACTGAGCAAACATCCGTGGGAAGGCAGACAGGACACAAGCAGGTCAGTGCTGGAGATCCAAGATCTCCTTGGCACAGCTGGACTATTATTTATATATAAAGAAGGGAAGGTGAGGTGGGAAACCTCCAAGATGCAACACCCCTGGATCTGGAGAAGTGTAGAAGAAATAAGCAGGCAGCTTGCTCTGCCTTTGAGGAATGTAACATAAGTGTGAAAATTAATCTCAAAGGAATGAAAAAAAAAAAACAAGCCAACCAGCAAGTGAGATGTGCTTCAGTGGAACCCAAATCTAAAAGGCAAGCTGGAAATTAAATGTGCCCATAACCACTGAAAAAGGGCCCTCATGGCCTAAAATACTGTTTAAAAACTCACAAATATTATCCTAATGACCCATGGAACAAAATGAACTTCACTCCTCCCACTGACTGATTTACAGGAGAAGTCTGAAATAGTGGCAAAGAAAAAAAGCAAATATTCCCATGGAATAAATACAAGTGGTGAAAGAACAGAACCTTCTCCATGTACACAACTATGCATAAAAAATAGGACAACATTACAGCTAATGGTAAGCCATTCTCCACTCCAGCTAATCTTTTGATGCTATCTGCTCCCAACCCATTCCTCTTCACATGTGCAACAAATGATCCCAGCTAAACCTTTAGAGAGGGGAAAACAAAATAGAAGACTATAAGCCAAGTATTAATTCAACTTATTAAGGGTGTTTGTTTTCCTTCTTCCAGCTCTCTCTGTACTCAAAGATGGAGCAAATCCTGCCAGTGTGGATGGGAGGCAGAGCAGGGGGGAATTCATGCAGCTCCAGTCAGATTTCCTACAAAAATATTTCCTTCACCTGGCCTGGAACCCCAGATTGCAATATATTGAATTCTTCCCACTGTCTACTCTGGATCTACCCACCTCTGGTTTTGGTCCATTCCCTCCAGTGCTACCACTACCTGACACCCTAAAAGGAAAAAGAAATGAAAGAAGGGAAAAAAAACCCAAAACAAACTTAGAAGTCCCACCAATGAAAACCCCAAAGTCCAGTAATAAAGCATCTATGGAAATAAACTGTTTATATATAGACAGCTTAATATTTTAAACAATATTTTCAGAGGTTTAGTTCATTGTCTATAACTAAAAACACTGATATAATATTTATACATTTATTTATGCTGCCTTAGCTGTACAATTTAATCAACTTGCACCCCAGAAGTTGATGCTCTTGGTTTGCAAACAGCTATTTTGCAGTGAGAGGCACATTCTCACGGGTGATTCTTCAGCCAAAAGCCAGTCTCAGGTAACTGTTCAAATTAAAAGCAATTAAGACCTTAAAGAGTCAGTTATGGCAGCACTGCCATAAAGTGCCAGAGAACACAAAGGCTCCCCTCCACTCATTAGGCATTTGTCACCATGTATACACTGCCTGCTTTTGTTTGACTAGAAAAGCAATTATGTTTTAATACACTTATATTCTCCTCAGCTCCTCATCCTCCCAGGATAATGAGTCATTAGAAAAGAAGAATATTATATACAGCAATACAGCTTATTGTTCTGTGCAAATTATTATTGCATCAGCTGAGTGCAAGCACCCGGCAGTTGGAAAGCTTTGCTGTCAGCAATTCCTGCTCCTGCTCCTCAAACACACTGGAGGCAGACTGGCTGGGAGATGCTTGGTTTGGAGTGAGGTGAGTTCAGGCTGATATCAGCTCTCCACCCAAAAACCTCCTGGACCAGCTCTGAACATCCCATTGGCAGTGGGGAAAGTCAGAGCGGGTGAAGGACCCATCACAAGTCAGCTTGTGCTACAGCATCTCTTCATCAACTCTACTATTAACATTTTTGGCAATTAATAGCAAAAAAAAGTAAAAAAGAAAACATTCTGAGCACAACTGGCTTCTTGCACAATATTTTACACACCTTGGACATCCAGAACTGAACTAAATGCAGTATTTTTCCTGTGGGAATGAATCTCTGCACTGGATCACCCAAGGAGGGAATCACTCCATGCACTCACAGGGATAGGGGCACAAAACTAGAGCTATTGCCACTACATTTTCAGTGTGTTAATGTTCACACTACTGTGCACTCAATAGAAATCTAATAAATTGCATTAAAAATAAGATATTAATGCCTTGGTAAACTCTGGTGGGTTTTTTTTTCCTATAAACTTTTTGGATTGTAAATCCTTGGATGCTCAGCATCTGCTTGCTGCACAGATCCATTGGATTGCTGATTTCCTAACCATGCTATTGACATGCTGCTAATAGAAATATGCAGCATCTGCCTGCTAATCATGATAAGCATACACTGCAAAGCCTTCTGATAGCTAAAATTCCTAATGATGATATTGATGCAATATTGACATGCTGCTGAGGGGGAAAAAGCCAGCATGCAGTGAATGGTTAAATGAGCTAGGATGTGGCAGATCTCTGTTAAGCTCCAAAAGTTTTCATTTTTATTTAGCATTTTCAAGGAAATAAAAGCCAAAGACCATGCAACACATGCCACTCTAAATATTCCACACTCATTCTTCAAGCAGTATCTCTCATTTATGTTTGTGCAGAAAGTATTACATATATAATTTTAAAAACTTATTTCAAGACCTTTTAATACTACTGTTTTAGCAGCATGCTACCCAAATGAGTACAATATTTTAATATTTTGTGTAGCTAGGATTTTTTTTAGAGGGGGGAAAATTCAAAATGAAGGGTTTGCAAAAGTTTGTACAAATTAAACTAGCACTGCGATCAGAAGGCTGCTGAGAAAAATTGCAGGATTACAAATGCATTTTTTTGCAAACAGATTTTGCATATAAAATTATTATTAAATAAGAAATAAAGCAATAGACAAGTGTTGAACACAAAACACCAAGAACAACCAGAAAGAATGGCCAGGGCTGGAAAGAATGGATCAGGCAGGAGCAGAGAGCCAGGAGCAGAGAGCCAGCAGCAGCACCACCGGGCACAGCGCTCGGTCCCCGGTGCCAACGGGTGCCCGTCACCGGCACAGGAGCCGAGAGCGGCCGGAGGGACCCTCTGCTGCTCTCCGAGCTGCGCGGCAGCCTGCATCGCCCGCCGATCTCGGAGGACAGGCTGCCATCTAGTGCCCGGCAGCGCTGGGCCAGCAGGAGACCCTGGAGATGCTCCCCGGGCACAGGGCAGCTCCCTGGCAGTGCCAGCAGGAGAACCCAGTGGATGCTCCCCTGGCACAGCTCAGCTTGCTGGTGGTAAAACCAGAGAGGCAATTGCTAAACTCCTAACTTTTATCTAAATCAAATATATCTATATATTCCCTGTGATACCCCATGGGCACTTCTGTCCGTTTCAGAGCACTGGGATGGGGAAATCTTTTGAATTTTGCAGGGTGCCAAAAGATATTCTTTCCAATTATCAAGTTCAAAGGCTTTTGTGACTCGAAAAGTGCCAAAATGTGATGAGCTGCTCTCCACTGTTAGGTTTGAGGCATTCATCAGAGCAGCCATTCAGTGCCTTTTTGTTGAGTGTTCATAAAATCCTGCCTGCCAGATAATTATATTGCATTAATATGGTATGAATAACTGAAAGCAGTAATTATGGGTGTATTCTTTATTTTGCAATTTACAGTTTGCTTTGCTTCGATGGCACTAAATTATCGTGTCTGAAACAATATCAGATGGTAATTTGTTTTAGGACTCTTCAGAACATACAGAGGGAACCCCACCCAGAGTAATTGGATGGATGGCACAGAGCTCATGGAGATTAGATCATTACTTTTTCTTCCTGGCAGGCTTTGATCCTCAGGAATCGGATAAGGTGGCAGGAATAAAAAGAGACTTTGCCAAGTTTGAGTTTTTAAAGTAAAATCGGGATCATTGTGCATCCCTTCACTGGGACTCTGAAGGGAAAAAAATCCCCAGATGCATCTAAACAGCTCCTGTGCTGGCTTTCCTGGCCAGCAGCTGTGGGAAGAGGAGCAGCACCAGAATGGATCTTCCTCATGAATTCTGTTAGTGCTCCCTAAAGAT
>VYZU01066409.1:75203-80203 GCA_013401355.1 Ceyx cyanopectus
AACACTTGCCTGTCACAAAGAGTCTTGGTAATCAAAACAGTATTCAAAAGGGATGCAAGAGTCTCTGATACGTAATTCCCAGAGTAGTGCATGGGCCACTCCATCTCCCTGAAGCTCAAGATGGCACAGTACTTGATTAAGCAAATTACATCTAAACATACAGTCTGGTTTGAATACCTAGTGCCTGTTACATCCACCATCACTCTAGGTCATCTCTAATGGAGAAGCAGTTCATAAATCAATTGGTGTTTGGCACAGGGAACACTGCCACGCTGCTTATGTGACACTCACAATAAGGATCCTGGCTAAACTGGGAAAATCCTTGGAAGAAGGGTTGATTGGTTGGAAAAGGGAAGGAATTAATTTTCATTTAATGTTTCAGAAAATACCCTAAACCCAAAAAGTCTCTTCCCAGCAAGAAGGGAGATATTTCAGAGGAATTATAGGTCGGCAGGACACAGTGTACTGCATATGCACACTTGTTCAGAGTGCTGCACAGAAACACCAGAAACAGCAGCCTTTGTAGAAGGAAATATCTTTACAGAATAAAAGCATTTTGTCCCAAAGTACATTTGTTTATATTACAAAGTGTCTCCCCTCCCAGTGCTCTGCACGCTGCTGCCCCTTCAGCACAGTCACACTCTAGTAGAAGATTAATATTTCAGAACTTGTCATGGGCAGTTTCACTTGACTCTGTCACTGCCTATGTCTGACAAGCTATTTATCATGCTGCTAAGTGTCAGCATTAAATTATCCCTGCTGTTATGACAGCAACATTATTCATCAGGATTACAGCCCTGGTACAAGGCTGCTTACAGCTGGTCCCTTCTTCTCCGCAGCTCTATCGATCTCTCCTCCTTCCATTAGAAGGAGGCCTCTATGCACATGACCACTCACATCTTGCATGTCTGATGATTTTTATTCCTCTGCTGACATCCAGCAAAAAGCCTTCCTGGGGATGGGCTTCCAGAGCTCCAGGATGTCACCGTGGGGAGAGGGTCCAGCTTCAGTCCCCTCCACCGGAGGCACAGTCCCTTGGAGGGGACGGGGAAGGACTGGAAACATTATTGATCATCATGCACAGGCACCCAAGGTTGAAGCCTGGTGCTTGACAAATCGATCTGCATTTGTTTTAACCAAGTCACCCTTCCTTAACCACTGCAATGAAATGACAATGAAATCAACAATTATTTATTGAGATGTGCTGTGTTATTCACAGGCAGCTCAACTGTGCCCTGTCTCCAGCCCCAGCTCTGAACACTCCAATTACCTGCTGCAGGGCTGGTGGGCTGGAGCAGGAGGGTACAGGGAATAAACAGAAGGGAATGGTGAATTCCTTAAAGATTGGCTTGCAGCTTAAAACTTTGC
This sequence comes from Ceyx cyanopectus, assembly GCA_013401355.1. NCBI lineage: Eukaryota > Metazoa > Chordata > Aves > Coraciiformes > Alcedinidae > Ceyx > Ceyx cyanopectus. Next base: position 76,572 of record VYZU01066409.1, read on the forward strand.
TCACTTTCCATCCCTCTCTCAAAAAGAACAACAAAAAATGAAGAGAATTGGTTTAAGATCACAAGATGTCAGGGGTTGGAAGGGACCCTGGAGATCCTCAAGTCCAACCCCCAAGATATCTTGGCTTTTCTTTCTGGGGCTTCTCTGGTTCCAGAATGGTTGCTCTGCAATGGCTTGTTTGGCAATTTACTCCCATTTTACCTTAGTTTGCCACTGCTGGTCTGCAAAAGCAAATGTTAAAGGTATGTTGAAAAAAAGCACAAAGACTCATGTGCTTATATTAATTTTTAAACTGGAAGGATATTTGAGGGGTTTGAAACGCAGAAGTCAATTAATCATAGAATCATTCAGTTGGAAAAGGCCCTTGGGCAGATTATGTGATAGCACAGGCACCAGAGCTTTGGAAGAAGCCACCAGGCACCTACACGTGCCACTAGTATTAGGAGATTTCAGTGAATTTAGCAACACACCTGCTATGTCCATACCATTGTTGTTTGAAATGGAGTTTCAGAGTCCCAGAGCTGCTAACAGTGCTCACCCAAACACCACTCCTCATATTCCTCAGCAATTCCGGGCCCATCATCTCTGCTAGTGACAAAAAAGCTCCTTGGTGTTGCTATAATACAGCAAGTTGCCAATCTTCAGATGTCTGTGCAGAGACATAAAGCAAATTGCAGTGATAGGAGCAAGGGGAAGAAATGGGACTGTTGGAAACACTGGCACCCTGCCAGGGATCTGAAAGGGAAATCGCACTGAGCGTGGCAGAAAAGTTATTTGCAATTAAAAATCATGGAAAAATTATACTTTTAATTTCGTTCTGAGGCTGACCAGTACACATAGATTGATTTATTTAATAAAACATGGCCACAGTGGGGAGTATTTTCCCAACAGCCTGTCCCTTGCAATGGGACTGTTTAGGTGAGATTCACTGGTGAGTAGTCAGCTGGACTATCTGTGGAGAGCTTTTCACTTCCAGTGCTGCACTAAGTGTCAATCTTTAAATTACTGAAGGACAATTAGGCAAGCCATGTAATTGTATTGTCACTTATTAATTTCCAGCTCCAATGTCATAAATTATATGCCTTAATTAATGCCACATGTCAATCACAATCTGCAACTTTGAAAGGATAAAGAGGTTAACAAGAACACGTAATTAAAAGAAAACTGAGTAACAGCACAGCTGAGCAGGGTATAAAATGGGACGTGGAAACTGGTGCTGAGGCATTACCATAAAAATAACTAAATTACAGTTCAAGAAAGAAATGCCATGGTAAACCCAACCCTGGAGGATACTGGAAACATCTCAAACACTGAGCACTTCCAACTTTTACCAAAGTCAATGAGAAATGAAGATCTCTCCCATATTATCAGTGGCTGTATCTAATACATATGGTATTGTATGAAAAAGAGCTATTTTCAGTGTTCATTGTGGTGAGAACCATTAACAAGATTTACTTGTCAGACTTCACACATCATTAAATCACTTCTGTATGCCAAAGAAAAAAATAAATAAAAGAAATAAATAGAAGATACATTAAATTATCCCACCAAAAACTGTTGTATCTGCTTCCTGCATTAGCTGTCAAAGTAATGCTCACATTCTTTTCAAGTATCATTATAACACAATTTTGCATTAGGAAACAATGAAAACTGCAACTTTACTGCACACCTAACTCCAGCCCCACCTAAAGATGCTGAGCTACACTTCTCACCAGGTAACTGAAAGAAGTTTTCAGCCAGCCAGGGATGACATTCCCAATGTGCTGTGCCTGGCTACAAACAGCTGCCTGCATCTCCCTTCTCTTGCTCCCCGTCAGATGAACCACTTTTGCACCTTGGATGCAGGTGAAACTGGGCAGACCTGCAGCTCTCCCTCTGTGTTCACAGAAGGGAGATGTGCACAAGAAATGCACAACAGCAGAGCCAGAGGAGTCCATGCCCTCCCTTCCCCGGGCAGAGTGGCACACCAGTGAGTTCTCCCTCCCCTGCCTTTGCTCCTGGCCTGCCTCCAGCCCACAGGTCTCTGCAGCAAACACCAGATCACAAAAGAGGAAAGATACAGGGGATGCTTCACCTGAAAATCCTATCCTAGAGCCTCTGAACCCTAAAAATCCAACCTGGAAACTCCGCAGGTCCTGTCCTGGGGACAATTCACACTTACCCCCTACCCCTCCAACCTTCAGCTCAGCACAGCAACCACCACAGCTCTCTTGCAACCTGCTGATGTCCTGGTCAAGCTTTCCCAGCAGCCCCACACTGGGGCTCCAGGAGTTGGTATGTGATTCAGAATTACAGATTCTCCTCTGTAGCTGTGCCCTAGCTCAGAGCAGAGGGCAGCTGTGTGTGCCCTGCAGTCCTTACTGGGTTCCTCCTTACACACAGCTCCCTTCCCAGCCACTGAGACAACCCCCTGGCTCTGCAGCTTTTCAGAGGGTTAGAACACAATCCCAGAAGACCACAGCAAGATGGCAAGCAGAAAACAACCCCCTCAAATAGTTATTTTTACAATCTCTTGATTTTAAAGAAGAGCTGCTGGTTTTGAAGGCACAACTCAGTTCTGTGCCATGCAGTGCAGGTTTCAGGCTGTGCTCAGCATCCCAGTATCTGAGTGCCTTCTGGCACAGTGTTAAGCAACCTAACTAACATCTGTCAGGGCTTTTTTTTTTCTTCTCCTGCTCTGTATCCTTTGTCTACTTCTCTCCTTCCAGGGAAGATGTGTAAAGTGTGGAGTGTTTCACGGTGGGTATTTGTAAAGGTTAGTCTTTATGAGTATGGAATAAGGCTGGAAACAAACTCAGTATTTTTATTTACAGGGGGAGAAACCAGCAATATTTCCCTTTACACACACACATTCCATACACACAAATTAACTTCCCAAAAACACAGGGGGGTGTGCCTTCATGGATCCATGAAGGAAAATGTTGACTCCTCCCAGTGAGGAAAACTCTGAACAGTGCAGCTTTACTGGGCTTTTGGGAAATGCAGAATGTGAGGAGACTTCTGGAACGAAGCCGTGTGCACCCGAGAGGTTCTGGAACCCTCCCTGAGTGCTGCACATCAGCATCACATCTGCTAAAGCAGCATCACACCAGCAGCACCACTTAATGGCACCTGCAAATGTCAGGGTGCTGCTGCTGCTGTCACTACAGTTATTCTCCCTGGCTCCAGAACTCCCTCGCAGGCTGAACTGCCCTTGAAGTCAGTGAGAACACAAAGACCAGTGGGGCAGGGCGTGCAGAAGAAGGCTAGGAAATTTCAGAATCCTGTGAGCTAGTCTGACACTGACATTTTTATTTTCTTGCTGCTCCTGATTCATTTGTGCACTGCTGTCTGGAGAGCCAGCAGCAGGCTCCCTGCTCCCCAGACCCCCCCAGAGAAATCCCAGCCACCCCTGCAGGGCGTGCAGGGACCACACGCTCTTCCCTCCAGAGATCCTCTTCTCCATCCTTGAGCTGCTGTCTCCCTGTTGAAAATCTCACTGACACCACGAGGCTAACAAGGTCAAGTGCTGTGAGATGGAAGCCTTTTGTGCTGATGAACAGCTGAAGGGTGTGACATATGTTTTAGGGCCCTAGCAGCTGGCTCGGCGAGAGCCTCTTGGGCCTCTTTTAATGATAAATCCAGGCCCTGCT
>VYZU01066409.1:85203-95115 GCA_013401355.1 Ceyx cyanopectus
GGGTAGAACAATAGCCTTGTTTATTTGAGTCTCTCAAACGTATTTACCAACTATAAGGATTTCTGTGCACTGATTAGGGGTCAAAAGGTTATCCTGGAGTATTATTTAGCAAGATTGCTCTTTATTATAATGAACATTGAAGATGCACATCAATAAAGTGGTTATTTTTTAATGCTTTTTAGAGCTGTTGAGACAAATACAGTTTTGAAAGCCTAAAATGTGTCCTGGTTCTTTGAAAAATCTGCTATTAGCTACTAACATATTATTTTCTGTCAGCTCTTTGAATTCATATTATTTGCATTAATGCAATAAATTAATTAGCATTACCACTTTATTTGTTTTCACAGCTGCTTAGCTACAATGAATATTATTCTCTTAAATCATTCTGTCATAAAGTGTTAATTATAAATGTCTTTTATAATAATAATGGTTTCCATACTAGTAATAAAACCCTTGCAAAGAGTCATTGCAGTGAATGTAAGATTATTAGACTATTTCCAAACAATGCCAAAATGGTTAGCAAAACAGTTGTTTCATTACATTCTGTTGATGATTGATTGCTCGAGGAGCCTTTAAGTATTTCTGCACCCAGAAAGCTTTGTTACAAAGCAGGCATGTGTTTAGGTTTCAGTTCCACGTTGGCTGCTCAGAGCCTGGCTGTGCATCCAGCTCTGCTCACTGGAGACCCCCTTTGGAGCAGCTGGGGGCAGTGCTGCAAGCCCACCCCAGCCAAGATGCTCAGTGGGGTTCTGCTTCACTAAGGCTCAAGCAGCTCAGCCTCTGCTGCCTCTTCTTGCACTCAAGAAGTTTCTCCTGGTCCATCTTCCACAAGAGGAACGTGAACTCCTGTGATGCCTTGAGTCAAGTGATTCTCAGATGAGAAAATTACATTTACAACTCTCAGCCATCTGCAAACATGCCAGTGGTTCTGGGTTTGTGTTCCTTCCGGGGATGTTCTGCTCATGACAGAAAAAATCAGTTTAAAACTGTAGTTCCCTGCCAAACCAATCCAGCAGTTTCCAGTATCAAATGTCAGGCCCAACTTCCAAATGATTCAGAGTGAGTGCTATATAACAACTGTGGGAAGTTCCTGGTCACAACAGCTCATTATTATTCTGCCACTCATGAAAAGAGGATTTGGATTTCACAACTGAAAATTGCTACCAGGAGCAAAGTGTGATATCAGACCTTTTCTACTTAAAAAAGTTTGCAACACTCTATTTCTTGCTCTGTCAGCTCAAACAAGGAAATAGAGTAGATTTTGTCACAGCAAAGAAAAGTTCTGGTTTCTTTCCTGCAGCCTCTATTGGCACTTTGCTATTTCATTAGCTAATATAATGTGTTTTTTTCCATTTTTAATTCAAAATGCACCCCCATATCAGACTGTATCTATTCACATTTAAACTATTTACAAGCCAAGCCACAAAGCTCCTGAATATGAGCAGCTAGGATGAGCTAGGTGGGGCAGAGACTCAGAAACTTAGTCCCAGTTTAAACCCAGCCTCTTTTTACACCAGCACAGACTATAAACCCGTGTTTAAATCCTGGCTGAAAAGTTGTTTGGTGGCAGCTTTCTTTGCAAACATGTCACACTCACAAGCTGTGAGCTGCTCCTCTGTTAACTCAACACACTTCCCATTTATTTTTCATCGACTGCTCCATCCCTAAATATTTCCTTTTAATATACCATCTGAGAATTTCCACAGTGAGCTGTATGGCTGAGAGGAAGTGCATACTGTGATGATTGCAGCTCATCCATGATGAAAAATATCCATCATTACATGCCCCCCCCCCCCCAGTTCTTGGGTATAATTATAATAGCTATGCTCTGCTGCAATCAAAAAGCTTTTTATAAAGAACCTCCATATAATCAAGAAAGAAAGAAAAAAAAAAAAAAGAGAGATCTGTACAAAAAACACTGGCAAGGACTTAATCCTGTTAGCAAGTGCCAGGCTGTGGAGGGCTCTCTGCACATCTGAGCTCTGTGCCAATGGAGAGCCCTCAGGAGGTGTCAGCAAACACTCTGCACCTAGAAAGAATGGGACCACAGGCTGGGACATCCCAGACTTCCCAGTAGCTCAGTGGGTTGAACAGCATCTGCCTGTCTGGGAACAGGCAGAGTTACAAATGGAAAAGGTGAAAATGCCCTGAGAAAGTGAACGTGGTAAAGAATTAAAACATTTAACTGTTTAACTGCAGGAGTCACTGTTCTCTTCTGCCTCACAAAGCTAAAAAACTAAACACAACCTACTGAAAATATAAAGTCTTTTGACAATTAAAAAAAATATTAATCAAAATAGTTCAAAATTATTTTGCAAAAGCTGCTTTTTGGGGGTTAAAAGCTTTGTGAAAAAGAAACCCTGAATTATTACTTGCAGCTCTAGAGTCTATCTGTAATATTTTCATTTAAAAAGGGGGGATTTCAGACGGGACTGGAAGGAAATTAGATGACCAAGCTCTTCTCTTTCTCTCTCTCTCCTCGCCCACAGCATTTGAAGGCAGCAGGGGCGTTGTGACAACACAGACAGCTAATTGCAAGGAAATGGATGTCTAATGCCATTAACACTACCCACTTTCCTTGGACATTTAAAATAAAAATAAACCAGGCCACTAGGCAGAGAGTTCTCTCCCTGGGGTGGAGATGAGAGCACGCCTGAGCTGCGTGTGATAGATGTTAAGTCAGATCACTTCATGCACTACTGGAGGGAGCTCAGCTCCACCTAAATGAAGATAGTATTTGTACCAATATTAGACAGAACAGAACACTTGCATCCTGCAGAGCTTGTGTTCAGTCATGGTTTTAGGGAAGGACTATAAAACTCCATCATTTGAACCCACTGAAGCTGTCACTGAAATATAATGAGTAATTACAAATAATATAGCAGCAAAAACATTTATATCCTACTGTGCTTAGGCCAGACACAGGAGAGTCTCTGTATCAGCTACGGAGAAATGGAAATAAGAGTTTGTGGCAATAAATAGAAGCATTTGTCCTAGACCTGAAAGGAGGGAAAGCAATGTCTGATGATCCTTCTTTCAGCACTCATAGCAGGAGGGATGATACAAAGTCATTCCTTATTTCAGTTGAAGTTCATACACAGACTTTGCTCAAATGCAGAGTCAGATGAAGAACAGGATCTGAAAAAGTATATTAAATGTCCAAGAGAATTGCTCAAAATCTCAGTTCTGCTTGCTCCATTCTGATCAGAAATGATGGATTTTAACTACTTCCAAAAGCCAATTAATATATTTGTTTTGAAAATACACCTGTAAAATACCATCTTGCTCCAACTTTGAACACTAAGCCTGTAAAAAAGTTTGGCAATACCAATAGATTATTCATCACTGTTACAATTACTGAACTTACCTGACTCACATCTTGCAGCATTACCAGCTTTCAACTTCAAATAATACCTTCATTAGAACTTTCTGTCTCATTTTAATACAGCACACCTTGCTTCAAACACATTTCCAGACAGTGAAACATGACCCTGACTAGATTAGAGAGTTTTGTTTTGAATAACTCATTTTGCCCCTTTTTTAGAGAAGAAAACCAGCTTGTCAGGATTATTGCTAGCAGTCAGAATTTGAAGTTATATAAAAACAACAGGTCTCGTTGCTGTTGAACAAGATTTTTGTCAATAAGTTGGTCTAGAATTCACTGCATTGCCTTAGTCAGAGGAAAATCAAGTAGCTACTATTTACAATTCAGGCTACAACCTGAATTCACTGAAATCAGTGGGAGATTTTCCTATTAATTTTGGTAGCAGCAGGATTTGACCATTAATGTAATAAAATAGGTACTGTAAAAAAAAAATTGAGTTCTAGTCACTACTGGATTAGCAGTCTGCAATTAATTTATACATCTCAAGTTGCTAGATGAAATTAAACACCTACAAGTCTAGTTATGAAGCATACATAAAGTTAAAGCAGGTAATAATTAAAAGTCTGACCTAACGAGATATTAAATTACCATTCTGTGCATAAACAAATCTCAATAAGCAGCCATTAATTCCACACAGCGACTGCTAGAAAACATAGGTCATATTTTTATAGCCAAAGTTTTTTTTTTGGTTTAGTTCTGTACTTGTGTTGAGCCTTTTGCAGCCTATCTCTGAAATGATCTCAGCAGGAAATTGCTTGTGCTTGTCTGCTGATTGCAGTGTGAAGAGGCTGGTTGGGCTCTGCCTGCTTACATGGGTGGACCTGCAGGAGGAACCAGCCCCACCAGAGCTCCTTCCATGGCTCCCACCTTGACCTTGAGTCTGCCCTTTGCTCTGGTCCACTTCCACCTCCATAAAGATGAGCTGGAGGCCAGATTGGCATCTGTTTGCTCTGTGCTGATCCATTCCTAGAGCTGACTAAAACAGACCCATTATCACACCTTGGCTGGAGCTTGCAGTGCACAAATCTTCACCACCCCACTGGCATTGATGTTCAAATCAGAAAATGCTGATTGCTGGGGGAACAGAGGGAAAGAGGGACCTGATTTACCAATAGAGTTCCCTTCTGACTCTGGAAGCTAACAGAATAAAAGGTGCACATTGGTATCTATGTCTCAACTGAGACTCATCTGTCTGTAGGAGGGGAAAGGATGTTTTTACTGAAACTTTTTATTGCTAGAGAGAGATCAAATAAACATGGTATAAATTTCAAGTAAATTCTGTAAAGTAAATGTACCACATCAGCCTTGTGTGAAATAGATTATTTCTCATGTGAAACAGAAATTTTTCCAACCCACCCTCCAACCAACCCCCTGCAGATGCCCAGCAGGTGGGCAGCAGAGGGAGGGTCCTGTGCTGCCCTCAACACTGCTGCCTCCTTGCAGAGATCTGTCTTTATTTCACTTATAATAATCTGAATTATTATCTGAAAAATAATCTGGAGCACCTTTTCAGTCTCCAGCCATCCCATTTAATACATATTGTACAATCGAAAGAGGTGAGGAGAGAAAAAGGAAGACAAGCCAAGGATGACAAGTAGAACACCCGGATTATTTACACCTAGCAGCACATTTCTAATCACCAAACCCATTCAGTTACTCATTAGGACCTTAAAAAAAAAAGCAAGTTATTTCTTTAGAGCTTCCTGAGTTGAATTCCTGGGTAGAATTGGGTTGCCTCAGCAGAAAGTTTATTATTCTAGGCTTTTGTTCTGCCTTCTCTGAGGGACCTGCAGGAGTCAAACAAAGGTAGCTCCGTGGTACAATGGCCTCCTTGTCACCTGTCTCCAGGAAAGGGTGCTCACTGCTGCCTGCCTGCCACTAGATAAACACACACACCAACTTCTGCCTGGTCACACCTTGCAAGCTTTTATCCCCAAGAGAAAACCACTGATCTTCTTCATCAGAACATACGTCAAAAACTAGAAGCAAAATACCCATGATTCCCCTATTCTATTCCCTTGGGCTCCTGTGTGAGGAAAGATTGATTTTTACTTTTTAGGATGGATTTGCTCTTAAATTAGCCCTTTTCTTTCTTTCTCTCTTTCTCTCTTTCTGCATTTCATTCTATGAAGTTGCAGTAATGTTAACTCAACGGAACAAATGGAGATTTCCCCCCCTTTAGGATTTTTAGAGGAATTCCAAGCAAGTGAATCTCTTCTGGCTCTGTGGTTCTTGTGTAACTTGCTCCACTCATGGAAAAACCTGAATGAAGTAAAGTCTGATGAGAGTGACTGAGGGAGTTGGGGTTGTTCAGTCTGAAGAGGCTGAGGACAACTACCTGAGAGGGAGTAGCTGTGTGTGCTTTGGTCACCTTCCTCTGGTCTGGGGAAGCCTGTGTTTCATCACTGCAGTCTGCTCCAGATGATAAAAAAAAAGCCAAAATAAATAATCTGATACAGCTTCAACCTGATAATGTTTTCCAGATTCTTTCCAGTCTCAGTTTATACATAAGAAATAGCAATATTTTACACTGTAATCAAGTTTCTTTAAATAAGTTCTTAATAATAATAATTTAAAAACCTCTTGACATCCTGAGAAAGATTTAACCCTGTGTATTGTAAACTTTGTACTCAATTCCAGCTTCCAGTAGGTACAGAGCTGGGATCCTTGTCCTCTGTCCCAGCTCTGCACTCCTGAACCAACTTTCAGCAGTGTCAAAGAAATCAAGCAAGAGAGAAATCATTTGATGCTACAAATCAAACTGCTGGGGGACTGGAGGACAGGGCATGTTCACAGATTATTCTCTTTCTGTTTGAATAAGTTTATTTCTGCACGTGTTCCCCAGATGTTTTGTTGTAAATCTGCTATTGATGACTGTGCTGGCCAAGAATTATCACTGAACTGTGAAGAAATTTTGTCTGTGTATGGATTGTACAATAAAGCTGCATTTTTTCCTTTCTGTTTTAAGTTAGTCTTTAGGTGGGGGCAGTTTGGGGACATTCCAAACCTTTATGTTTGGGATGTCACTGTGCTTTAGTGCCTGCTTAAGCAGGAGAAAGAGGAGACACAGCAGGCTCTGCAGCACAGCAACCTGCCCTTGGAGGAAAACAACCAGCAGCAGGAGCCAGAGATGCAACAGGTTGAGGAGTTGCTCAGGGGTGGAGAACACGATGAAGGTGAGCAGGAACATCTCAGTTTTAGGACAATAAAGCTTCAAAAGATCTGGAGAAATGGAAAATGTTCCTTTCCTCACTTCAGGAGGAGTGGCACTAAATGCTGGGGGATATAATACTCCAGTGCTGGCAGTTTGGGCTGTGAATGCCCCCTGCTTGGCTACCCTGGAGAGCTGAAAGAACTCAGAAGCTCAGCATTCTTCCCTTCAACACTGAGAATTCACAAAGCCACTCCAAAAAAAATTGGCCAAGTGCTACAGAAAATCCCTGAAATTCCACATTTGTTAAGACTGGGAGATCAGGCTGGCAAAGAAAATAACTGTCTATGTTAGGCTTTTGTTAATAAATTCTGAATTTCCTTTTTTATTTCCTTCCCCCCCTGCTCTTTCCTCCTGAGCATGAAGTAGGGGAAAAAAAGAAGAAAAAAAGACCATTTGTATTACAGTTATTTGCAATCTAATTTGCCAGGCCAAAGGATAGTCTGAATGATCTAATTCTCAATATACTACAGGACCGAGGTGAAATACAAATCATCTTAGAGGATCCAATAATTCTGTTTCAATTGATCAGCTTTTTAGGCAGTATCCTTCAGTTGAGACTTTTCAGATAAGTAAAGTAAATTAGGTCGAAAACAAAATGCTGCTTTCTGAAAGGTGGATTTCAGAATGTATTTTTGATCTGATAGGAGCTGGGCAGCATTTCTCCTACCCGCTGGAGGCCCACTGAGCTGTGCATACTGTACTCTATCAAAGCCCAGTTCTTTGCAGCTCAGTGAATAAAATACTGCAGTTTCTCCCATTGACTGACTGAAATAAAATAATCTATGATGCATGAACAAGTCTAAATGAAATAATAATATCCTTAGCAGTGAAAAACGGATTGGTAATACAGTAATTGAGCAGATTTATTGCCATCTCCTTGAGCTAGCCTGCTGAAACAGCCTGCTATTTTATTTAATCTCATATCAGAGGAATTACTGGCTGGTAATCCATTGTTAAACATCATTTAGAATGATGGATGAAAATGTCAGCTTTTCCAACATAATCAATTCATATCTCATTAGCACATATTATTTATGATTCTCATAATGGGACCTGCAGGGGTCTCCAGGGGGAAATGGAGACCTCAGCTGTTGTTGAAATGAGATGAGATATACTGTAGCTTATGAGTTAATAACTGCATATAAAAAATACTTCCCCACAGTATTGATTGTCCTCACCATTTTACAAATGAATTGAGTGCCTTGGCTTCCCCTCTCGCTGTGTATGGCAGCTCTTCCTCCCAGTCCTTTTGGTGTTCATAATTCAGTGAGAAAAAATATTAAAATGCATATAAGAGACTATTTTCCAAATAACTTTGAAGAGCTGGAGTTGGGGGGGGCACACCGGGGGTGGTGCTGAGCAGCCTTTGAATGTAAAGTAATAAGAAACACTTTACTGCTCTGTTGCTGTTTGCTAAGGACTTTGGGCACTTTTTCCCTCCTCGGTCCCTATGAAGACAAATGGACATATTTCTCCAGCTACAGCACAGTTGCATTTTAAGGATACTTTCTGCTGTATGCTGCCTCCAAGAGCAATGAAAAGCAAACCTTGATTCATGGATTTAATGCAGCTGATGGTGCAGCAGTAATCATGGTCACAGTGTCAACTGCTGCCTCAATTAAACTACATTTGAGAATCATTTTATGCTTCAGCTCATAAACATCAATAAAGGAAAATGAGTAGAAAATGACTGTCTAGAGTACAAAAGAACAACTCATATTTTAGATGAAAATGAAGACAAAATGTAGCTTTTATTTGCCTGTGGAATTCCCATTAACTGCATCACTGACAGGAGGGAGCTGGATCAATAGTTGGCTGGCCGCAGAAAACAGTTTCTGGCTGTTCAGCAGCCAATGCAAAAGGAAAACTGTCATATTGTGATCTTTATCAGGTAATCTTCATTACCCCAGACCAATGATATATGTATATGCTGGGCAGCTGGGGGCACTTCTAATTCCTGCTTCTATTTGTGGGCTGAGAGCACTGTGCTCACAAATTATTTGTTTACAGCCGTGAAAACCCTTCAGTGTTCATCTCTTTTATTCTTTTTATAGGTAATCCATAACCAGCAACTTTCTCTCCAGACTGCTTGATTCACTCAGAATTTTTCAGCAAGCAAGGGCTGTATCCAAACTGGGGGTTTTTTCCCTGTTGAAGAGGAATCTGCTGGTACCTTTTGAGGCTCGACTGAAAGATTTACTGAGTACCCTTCAGGAAGTTCTTGGAGGGTATTTGTGCCTTAATACAAACATTTCTGGGTTTATTTGAACAAAGGCAACTGCTGGCTGTGAACAAAAACCACTCTCAGGGAGCTGTCAGCTTTCCAGGTGGCAGCTTGTACCTATGGCACACGACATGTCAAACACGAGCACCTATTTTCCCCCACCCCAGACACACAGAGCAAAGATATTTTGGTGCTTGAAAGTGCTCTGTAATTCCCAGAGCTTCATCTCAGCCTGGGTGAGGTGAGGAGATGAACACAGAAACCAGCAGCTCTGCAGCAGCTGCTACGTGGAGCAGGGTTTCAGAGCCACAAATCTAAAATAGGAGGGGAAAAACTCACTTTAGCAGTGATAACAGAAATTAAATTATCCATGTTTCTACCCTGATATTAAAGTAGCCACAGGATTGTTGCTCGTTCATTCCTCCATTCTTGTGAACTACTCTTAGGTACCTGTTTCTCTGGCTGGATTCCTGCTTTGTTCTGACACTGTCAAATTAAATTTTACACTGTGGAATTTAATGCAAACCAAACCAAAACCAAAACAAAACACAAACAACAAAACATGAAACCTAAAATCCAAATATGGTTCACAGCTAATAATGAGATTTACTTTTCTGGATGGTCATTAAGCAGTTTGTGTGCAAAAAGTGTGCAAAAAGTGCACCTCCCTCCTGCTAAAGTTCCCCCCTTGCCCTTCTCTCAGCCCTCCGTCCTCATTCTCCTCACCCCAGCTTCTGGTTTGGGTATTTTCTTTCTCTCTTTTTTTTTTTTTTTTTTTTTTTTTTTNTTTTTTTTTTTTTTAGTCTAAGGACAAGGAAAATCCCAAACCAGCAACAGGGCATGGTTTTCTGAAAGGAGAATCTAGTTGGCACTAGAAGGCAATAATTAAAAGCAAATATCTATCTGCCACAAAAGGGTGTGAAGTGTTAAATTAGTACAAATTGAAAATAAGAAAAAAACCCTTTAAAAATTAGAAAAAATATTAGAAATTAAGGAATCAAATAAATGTAAAAATAAAACAAAAATAACAAAAATTAAAATAACATTAAAATAACATTTAAATAACATTAAATTAAAATTAAAGTAAAT
>VYZU01066413.1:0-21526 GCA_013401355.1 Ceyx cyanopectus
AATAAAACAAATGTTACAAATGTAAATTAAATTGCCCATTTAATACCTTCATTTCTAAAGACGTATTTTTTGTCAGCTCAGAGAAAACAAACACTTCTTTGCACACCTTAGTTCACAATGGAAATGCTAAAGCTGCTGGTAAATCTAAGCTGCCGTTCTCTAGAAACCCACAGTTTAAGGACATTGTTAAGAAATAGCTCAATTCTTTTAAGAATGTTTGGTATTTAAATATATATATATTCCTAGATACATTGTCTCTTGGGTATACTTGGCGAATAGCATTTAGAGGTTGTGAAGTAAAGAGAAAGAAAATATACCTAATAGTAAGAAAAAATACACAAAAATAAAAAAGTTAAGAATATACTGAAATACTGCAGTTTGGGGACAAAATGGTGAAACAGCTTAAAGGCAGCTGACATATTGCACTTTGTATTCTAGAAAATGAACTCACTCCTCAGTTTCTTATGGAAGTAGCCTCTGATTAGCGTTGTAACCAGGTCTAATGGAGATCATTTATATTGAAATTGTAAAAGTGCCACTATAATAAAAACAAACAAACAAAAAAAGATACTGAATAAATTTCACTTATTTTCTTCCTGGATGATGGGAAACTATGCTTATGCTTTAGCATAGGAAAGACCGTTGAGGGAGCTTTTCAGACATCACCTCTCTTTCTTGTTTTTTTCACTAGAAAATTGTACTCACTTTTCACTTTTTCTTGATATTACAATGTGGATGGAGTCTTTCAACTCCCATCTTTTCATGGGATTAAAACATCCAAAGAGCCAGCAACACAGTTAAGGACAAAAGTGCAAAGGAAAATGTGCAATATGTGATTCAACAAGGATTAAAAAAAGTGGAGATAAATACTATGAGGGTTCTGTTTTTTACAGAAGCCATCTGTGGGAAGCAGAAATATCTTGTAGACATTTTGCACAGGTCCACATTCATGTGCTTCTAACATGGACACTGACATATCACATTTGGGCTTTCTTTCATTTTCAACAATTCAAAATATCAAAATTGTTCTTTTTTACATATATATTTAGAAGTAAAGACAGTAACTTGTATAATTTACTGTACTGGTAAATTAAACTTTAAATTTGCATTTTAAAGCACTGTTTTCTTGCATAACTAATGCAGAAGTTGCTATTAGCATTTGCTTTTCAACTCTACAGTTGTTGCCATATAAACAGCAGCTATAGTGTACTCCCTTCTTTCATTAGCTTTCATTTTCACTCTCCCTGTGAAAAAGATGGTGCACCTCTACTTCTTAAAGTAAATATTTTATGGTATTAGAGTCCTAGATTAAAGTCCAGTATTGATTATGTGATGTATTAAATTTGAGTTCTGTATTCACAGAATAAAAACAAAGATCTCACAGTTAAAGTATCAGATAAAGTTTAAACCCAAGATATCAAGTCCTAATACGGTGACAGGGTTGCATGCACTGGAATATACTGGTCTTAGGCATTGGTTTTCTAAGGATTTTACTGTGCAAAATTCACTGATTAATCCCTATGGATATACCTGTTGCCTTCAGCTTACACCTTACCAGAAACAGGTCATAACTAAAAAGTGTGGGGATATGACATATTTACATGAATATGAAAATATGTATTTACATACACATTTATGTCTAAAGTAAGGGAATTTTGCAAATAAATCACATTAGTAAATCTCAGCCTAGAGTTGTCAGTGTTGTGCCAGTACTGAACCCACGATAGTCACTCCACAAAGCAAAGCTTAACCATGACACTCTTCTCAGTGATGACTGACTGAGCTGACTCGGGTTTTCTTGTGCAGTCAGCGTGCACTTCCCTAGGCAGCAATGCTAAGGAATACATGGAGAGAGGAAAAAGTAATGCTAAGACTAGGTCATGCTTATAGGGTGAGATACTAGGTCTTGAAAAGCAGAGGCACAAGGTGACGATAAATAACCAACAGACTGCAACAACGCTTTCTATAATGCACTACAAATACAACCCATAGGAGCACAACCAGATGAACACAGATGCTCCCAAACATCACCAGGTCATGTATCACTTCCCAATAAAATGAGTATTTGTGTTATCATGTGCTCGTTTCTCATTTGGGAATACACACTTTAGATCTTACAAAGTTTCAACAGCGTTTTTAGGTTTCGTAGTCAAATATGTGCCAGAGAAGTTTAACATAACTGGGGCTTGCCAAAACCTAAGACCTCTGCTTCTACTAAAAAAAAAGTTCAGACTTTGCAACATTTGGAAGCAAACAGACAACAAAACCCAGAAATCAGAGATAAAGATAACTGAAGACAGCCAAATAGCTCATTAGCTGGATCACTCAACATTTTACTGGATCCAAGTAGGCAGCTAATCCCTATGCTGCTGTTTCATCTTTCTTCTTTCCAGACTAGAGAACCTCTCCCAGTGGAAACTTCAGGTAAACAAGGATATGCTAAAATGATAATTTATGGTTTTGATGACTCTGTATTTTCATAAAACAATGTTTCATCAGAAAGCTCCCACTTTAGACTGATTTTTAAACAGTGAAGTAGGGGAAAGACAATATAAAAGGCATCATTATTATTATTATTATTTATGCCTTTTGTATCTTTTCCACTTCAAGAAAAATATTTAAATACATCACAAAGGTATTAAGGTGTTGTGCTGAAGTATTTTTAGTAGATTGTCTAATTTATCTAGGCTAAACTCAATATTCCTGCTAACTCACATCTAAGTAACTGCCGAATATGAGCCAAAGTTCACTTAATGTTTCCTATTAAAACAATTATTTTAGTATTTTAGAAATGCAGATATGCCAGATCTATACTCTGGAAACAAGGTGTACATGTATGGTGATGAGAAGGCTCCTCCACTAAAAGACTTGCAGTATAACAAAATCCATGGCCATGAGTTTACAACCCAGTGTAAACAGCGTATGTGCATACCATACTGCTAACACCATCTTCTCATTTACAGCAGGAATTACCAAATGGAAGAGAAAGATCCAATTTTAACTGAAATTTAATAGTGAAATATGTCACAGGGAAAAATCATTATTCAAAGTAATGCCAAAGTGAAAAAGAGCAATTGAGCTAATTTGAAGACTGGGCTCTCAAAAGCACTCATCTTCAGCAGCATCTTCACTACTCCTTAGCAGATGGCTAAGACTGTATTAGAGCTCCAGAACATCAGACTGAAGGCCAAGTGCCCAAAACAACTCACCAAATGCTTTTATTTACACTACTGCCATAGTGTGGTGATTATGTCATCACGGATGCAGCCACAGGCAGATGAGATTCAGAAATGAAGTGCCACAGCTTCAGCTACCACAGCACCTCAGCTCTTTGGCAAGCACAACGCTGCTGGTAGAAGAACTGAACTTTACTGAGCAGGTGTTTGAGGAGAACAGGCAACAGCAGTCACTTATCTTCTCATCAGAGAGTAAAGAGTGCAAATTCCACTCAAAGTCTGCTCCTATTGCTTTATTTCTTCAGGAATGACATGAAGTGCCAAACTCAACCAACAGTCTTCCATCCCACCTGAACAAATGTTATCACGTCAGAACAAACACTGTAATATTACAAAGTTAGCTGTAACACTGCTAGGAACATTAAGAAAATATGCTTTTACCTACTTATATGAAGACAAATAGTGATATTACCTCCTGAAACCACATTTGCTGATTTGGGTTTCTCTGAGTTATTACAGATTAATCTCTTTTTACCTGCAGGCTGCTTACATGTCCCA
Source organism: Ceyx cyanopectus (assembly GCA_013401355.1). Classification (NCBI taxonomy): domain Eukaryota; kingdom Metazoa; phylum Chordata; class Aves; order Coraciiformes; family Alcedinidae; genus Ceyx; species Ceyx cyanopectus. The sequence continues at coordinate 3,735 of VYZU01066413.1, forward strand.
GCTCTTCAGTGCATCCCATTCATCTCCTTATCTACACACACTGCTTTTATTTCAGAAAACCAGAATCATCTTGATGTTATTCAATGTCATTGAACCACAATGACCCACCCCTCAGATGTCCAGATCATTTAACACAACTTTCACTACATGTATATCAGGGACACTACCACCAAATAATCAAATTAGAGGATTCAACTATATTGTTCTGCAGAGTTTAATGGAGATGTAACAAAATGTGTCAAGAATTAATGAATAGCAGAGAGTGGTTTTCAAGTCTTGTAACACTATCTCCAGGTTTTGGATAGAATGACAGGAAAGCAATTTTTTTAAATGCAATACATTTTAAACTTTTTTATTAAAGAAATATCATAACTCTCAGTGCACTGGAAAACTCATTTGTTCAGCCCTCTTCAGAGCATCACTGACAACGTTTGTAAAAGACTGAGTGAAATACAGACTTTGTGAAGCTCGTGACATACATGAATTTAGCTCCACTGATACCCTCATTGTACAGAGATCAGTCACATTTACTGCTTACAAAACATCTGATGAGTTTACTTACTGAAGGAAGTCTGGTTTTAATTCCTAGAACTACTATTTCTTTCCATTTAAATTGATTAATAATAAAAGTTACAGCATTTCAGAGGAACAGCATATAAATTAACTATAAACTGAAGCCCTAGCCCATGGCAATAAGACACAAAGCATTCCTTTATGTCAGCTCAGATGCGGCTTTCAAGCATGTTCTAAAGGTACTTCTTCTGGATAAACATTCTACATTATAGATATAAATTACAGTTTATTGCCAGCTGCTTAAAATATCTGTGATTCGGTAAGATGAGTCTTGCTAACCCCCAGCTGTCTCCCATTTATTTGAATTGGAAAAAGACTGGGTAAATTGCTGCCCATGGAGCACAAACATAAGCAACTGAAGTAGCCATAATTTGTTGGAGTTTTAGATCATCCTAATTTAGATATTTTTCAAAAGACATAATGTAAAGTAGACTCCACTTAATCGCCACCCTGATAAATAGCTCCATTGGGAAGATAATATAGTTAGTAGAAGGTTAAATTAAAAGCAAATTGTAAAAATCATTCTGCAGCCATGACATACCCCAATGTGTTTGGAATGAAGTTGTTTGATGGGCTGATGCATAGAAGTGTACACTGAACTACTACTGTATATGGCACAGCTGTTTATTATCTTCAGGGGACTTTCTCATGCTCTTGAACTGATATTTACACAACCTCATAGACATAATTAAAGAAAAACTAGACATTTTCTTCACTGTGTTCTTGGGTAACAATATGAACACAACATTCTGTGTGCTCTCAACAGGGCATTTAAATATCTTTCTTTACAGGTTTTATCATATGAAAAACTACCATAAGTTGTGATGTAGTATGCAGTCAGGATTTGTACCTGATACGCTGACAGAAAACAGCATTGACAGCACAGAAGAAGAGTCTCGGCAAGTCTGTAACAATGTCCAATTCAACATATCCTGACTGCATACTACATCACAACTTATGGTAGGTTTTTTTCTATATGTTAAACAGAGACAACATATGGGGCAAACTATCTGTACTGTCAAAGGTATCTGTAGACTTCTAGGCATTGTCACCACTAAACTAAAGCTGCAATCTCAAAAACCAGTAAATAAATAAGTTTTCAATACATTACAGAGCTCAGTATTTTATTCTCCATCAAAACCACATTTACTATTTCCTTTTGAAGGCTATTTATAACCACAAAGGCAATTTTGTCCTCTTTGACTAGTTAAAACCTTAATCTCTGGATTAATCTTCTTAACTGTTACAATCCCCTTCTATGGCTCCTAGCTGGGGCCGAGACATCTCCCTTTTTACAGGGTGCACTGAAGGCCAGTTGAGAAGACAAAAAGAAGGCGTCGGTAGCAGGAGAGAAGCAAAAAAAAGGAAAATGTGCAAGGAAAGAAGACAGAACTGCAGAAGGTAGAAGGGTGGCTGACAGCCCTAGAGTCCCCCAGGATCGCAGTCAGCAGTGAAGAGAATTACCTTGTGGAAAAGACACAGCTGGCAGGGAAGATGTGAACAGCAGGAGGGAGAGAAAAATGCAGGCAAGAGGAGAAAGCAGCGAGTCATGCTGTGGACAGGAGTGCCTTGGGAGTAACACAACATGAGTAAGATGGCCAATGACTTACAAATGTGCGTGCAGCCCACGAATTAATATAACACTTGATTACCCCATCAATCCAAAATGATTTCCTTGGACACCATTCGAAGAGAGCACTCAAATTACCTCTTCACTTACTGACAGGCATGGTTGAAGAGCTAACACCTTATACCCTAACACCCAAGGGTACTAACCAGTCATTACCTCACATTTCCTCCTTTCCCTAATGGGCCCCGTTTCATCTCCCTGGGTATTAAGAGCTGCTTCACAGCACATCCACACAAGCAATCTGTAACAGTGCACTTAACCAGTCAGCAGGGGTACTGAATAATGAGCCCATTTGCACTGTCCTCCCAACCCTGACCTGAAAGCATCAGTAAGCTCAAGGAGCAATATTTTCAAGGTACCTCCATCTAACCAAATTTCTAAGCAGCAAAGGAGTACTCTTCTTATTGTTACGGTGCTCCTTGTACAGCGTATACAGTGACATTTTTACTGTACGGACAATAAAAAGTATTTCATTCTTTTTGTGTTGGCAAATAGCTATTAATAAAACGTCTACTCAAAACAACAGTGCAATGAAAGGAAACCAGAAGCAAATGGGAATCTTCATTCTTTCCTCTTCCATATAATGTCACAGGATATACTCAATTAGTGGCAAAACACTGATAATCCTGTGCTTGCACTCAGAAAATAAAATAACAGTTTGGTTGAAAACTTTTAAATATAGGTGTCCTTGAGTTCTTCAGTGGCCAAAAAAGACAAGTCATTCCTTTGGTACTACAACACCTTCCTTTTCTCTGTTCCTCCAAAAAGAAAATGAAATTTCTTTTTCATACAGAAGGAGTAGCTGGAGAGTTATACAAATAAAATGCTTGGGAGTTAATTCTATCCTCTATTCTGGATCAAGACAAAGATCAAACAGATTTCTGACCAACAGGAAATAATAACTACAACCATATTTTCACTTGCCTCAGTTCCTGCTAGGATCAAAGCCAAGGCTGTCAATATTAATTTATGGTTACATATTTAAAATATTTTCAGTATCGTTCAGGATTTTTTAAGCAGTTGGCACCAAGTAATATCTGAAACCATCCCACTGTACTTAACTATGGCAGTATTTCTTCCCATCAGATACAAGTATGGCAATCTCCTTCACATCTAATTCTTTGACAGCAATTCAGTTTTAGATGGCTTATAATAGGCCCTGCCTGAGTTCTGCCAGGATTGAATTGTTATTGATTGGTACGAGGCAATGGTGTAGAAGGATGCATTTCTACAGTTTGTATGTGGATGGGTCAGATCTTTTGACAGATGATTTTGTTAGAAAACCTAGGGACATTGTGGGCACTGATTATTACACACCCTTCCTTTTTTCCATCACTGCAAGTTCAGTTTCTTACTCTACAAAAGACACAAGTAATTTTCTTTCAAAGGTCTATATAGAGGTTCTTTCATATAAGACATTATATTTGGTCTGTCTTTGTACATAACTTTGCTTCATATTACTCTGAAACGGTGCATTAGGTGTACAAAAATGAAACATCTACAGTTTTAATTTTTATTACCCTGCCTACGCCAAATCCAGCCATCAGTGAAGCTGTTGGAACTATCCTGCATGGAATAAGAGGGAGCCTGACAATGTTCTTTGAGTGTTGCTTTCTCACAGAAGCATCCAATTGTCAAAAAGGGTAGGTCAAAGACTTCAGAAAAACCCAATCTTACTCTGCAGGCAGAAACGTTGGGTATTTTTGGGGTTCTTTTCATCATCAATATCAGAATTGTTCTCATTTGTTTGAGGAACGTATGGCTCTCACTAATCAAAGTCATGCCCAAAAATCTCCATGGGTTGCACAATCTTAGGTTTTCAAATAAAAGAGGGAGAGAGGAGGGAAGAAAGAAAACCCAAACCTCACTCTACTAGTTGTCTAAAGAATACTATGCTTTATTGGAAATCACAACTGCCACAGACAAGTTTTCAGATCAACTGAGCTTGAATTATTCTGTTGTCAGCTTTGTTGATGTAGAAAATACTAGTCATTATTAAACACAGTCTCGGGATATCAGCTGGGAGTTTTAATCAATCCACTGTAAGAGAGTTTAGAAGGATAACAAGTTGCAGGCAACAGAGGCCAAGTGCCAGTTTCCTACCTCAGCACAGCCTACCAGCCTGAGTGAAGTTTTCTTAGATTGTTCCCATCACGGCAGGTTCAGCTTCTCACTCTGCAGGAGATACAGAAGAAGAGCAGCTAAGCTGGTGAAGGGCCTGAAGAACAAGTCTTATGAGGTGTGTCTGAGGGACCTGGGGCTATTTAGTCTGAGGAAAAGAAGACTGAGGGGAGACCTTATCACTCTCTGCAACTACCTGAAAGGAGGCTGGAGAGAGGCAGACACCTATTCTCCTGTGATAGACCAAGAGAGAATGGCCTCAAGCTGCACCAGGGGAGGGTTAAACTGGACATTAGGAATTGTTTTTTCACTGGAAGGGTTGTCAGGAGCTGGAACAGGCTGCCCAGGGAGGTGGCTGAGTCACCATCCCTGGATGTGTTTAAAAGCCATATAGATGTGGTGCTTGGGGATATGGTTTAGTGGCAGACTTGTTAAAGTAGGGTTAATGGTTGGACTCTATGATCTTAAAGGTCTTTTCCAACCTTGGTGATTCTGATTTTATGATTCTAAAATGTACTCTGTGCTGCTGAGCCAAGACCATTCACATTCCTTTCCTACACTTGTAAACACCAAAATACACCAAGTCAACAAAAAGTTATGTATTTTACTTCAGAAGATTAAATAATTAGTATCCTTACACTTTATTACTGCCACTTTGATTTAAACAGTGGCTTAAACATCTTAGTTTCAGAGTAAATTATGCAATTGTTTTTGTTGCCTGTTTATTGACTTTTTTTGTATAATTAGGATGCAGTAATTTACTTTGTATCTCTTCAGTTTAATTGAGTTAATAATATCTCTTAAGAAGCATGACATCACACAACCAACTACCTGGATGGAAAGGAGGGGGGAAGTCTTTTCACTGGGAAAGAAGAATTTCAAAGGGCAACTTTTCTTCCAGGACTGTAACACTGCAAAAGTTAGCTTTCTGTTAAAATTACACAGCTGCTTCCATATTTTTGTGCCTCTGTTATTGCTCTTCTGATACATCATATTAAAAAATCTTTCTTGACGTGTTGTGGTTCTCCCTGATGACATTGTTATCATGGAACACTATCTACTGTATCAGTAACAGCAAATAGAACTGAAATTGCCTCCTTTGAACCAATACAGCCCATCCATCTACACTGGGGAGTGGCATTTTATCAACCCCTCAACTTTTAATGACACAACCAGTTTGGAAAAGATCCCACCTCCACTCAGCCCACGTCAGGGAGGACAGGCTGAGCTGGGCTGTCCCACAGTCAAGGCCAGTGTCTCTGGCACCAGGCTGCAGGTGAAAAGCAGACCCCTGCCAGCTGCCATGTGGCGTGTCAGCCTTTCCCCAAAACTGAAATCCCATTTAGTACCTGCCACTGGGTAAGAGGTCACATGGTGGCAGCCTTGCCTCTGAGCCACATGGTATCTCACACATAATGGAAAGGACTGGACTTGTCTGGTGTTGCTGGCATAAACATATTAAGAAAAAAACAAAATAAGTTATATATATTGGGATAAATTACCTTAATGACAGGAAAATATAATCTGCCTTAGTGGATATGCCACAAAAAAATTCAGCTTAAAAACATCCATGAGTAGAATAACTTTACTCACCAAACAGTTTAAAAGCATAAACTTTTACTTCCTCTAGAATTTAAACCCTGTAAAGGTTTAAAATAATCCCTAAAAGTGGTGGAGCTATTCACTAGTAACTGAAAAAGCTTGTTTAAAAAAAACCCACATCTGTTAATAGACATGTTCTCTAACACTGGCTCCCAAATGCTCAGTGCATGTATAAGACTTTACATATCCAAATTGTGAATAAATATTAACTGACTGATCTTTATATATCACAGAGAGGAAAATTTATGTAAATGCTATTTTCCAGATGGAATAATGGAGACATTAAAAATAGGAAAACGGAGAAGGAAAATGCATTAACAACTAGTGTAGCCATGGAGGACTCTTCATAAAACTGCCTGTGACAAAAAAAGGAAGCACCACATGGTAAAAATGTAATATTACAATCTCAGCTGTGAAACATGGCACTAAAAATGTTAGTTTATGGATGGACCAATTCAATAAATGAAATGTCAGAAAAAGAAATGAAGCTACATGAGGTGAGGAAAAAGTTCAGTATCATTTCTGTCACTCCAAGACAGAACCACTCTCACAGCACCTCAGATGTCAGTTCTCAGACAAGGCCTCCATCCTGCATCTGGAGCCCACAACAGCCTTTGCTGACCCTGCCTTGCCAGCATGGGTGATATGGGCACCCTGTGTCCAGCACTGCCTGCAGTCAGAGCACTTACAACGCTGTGTGGCCACCAGCAAGAACTCAGAAGTACCAAACAAATGTAGTTAAGATAGTAGAAGGTGACTGGTATTAGCACTTTCTGCCTCAGAAACAGCAGTGAGGTTCACAACTGGAGAGTGTCCAAGCAGCAATAGGACTCACAGGGAAGTGGGGAAAAATAAACAAACGAAACCAGGAAAATCAGCCTATAAATAAATACTTGCAAATGCTGGTATTCAGAACAGAGTAGCCTTAAACTAGACCAACTGGTTGTATACAGGGCCAAGCACAGTTTTACCCCTGAAGGAGGTAAAAACCTTGGCTTTTGAAACTCAAGATCCCCACAGACTGAGACTGAGATTTACCCATTAAATGCAAGTGAATACTTAAATCCTGTATTCTGGCTCATTGCAATATTAATTTTGAAAGCATCTATAAAATTCAACCTTCCAGTGCCACAGCCAGCAGCAAGACTTCCTAAATTAGCAAAAGTAATAAACAAAAGCCTCATTAAACCTTGCTCTTCCCTGGTTTTTATCCCTCTAATGAAGTTCTCTGTCCTGTAACTCCTCTCATTTCCCTAATTCTCTTTTCATCTCTGATTTCTTTATCCTTTGATATGATGGAGTCTTGTGTCGTAAGTAATGACAGAGTTACGTTTCTAGAGGGCAGAGTATGAAAGGACAGGAAGGAATGTTGTTCTTAAAACCCTGGCCCAGCAAGGCAGATGGCTCATTAATGTAGCAGCCTTGCCCTCTCAGCAAGGAAAAAAACACACACTCACTTACAGAGAGGGGTCAGCCCGAGAGCCACACTCCCTCTGCTAACTCCAGCCTGGCTGCTTCTACTCAAGCTGCCTCTGTTCTGCTTAGTTTCACCTTTATGCAGCAATGAAAGATTTTTTTTTTTAAAGATGATGGGACAGCTCTTGATGTAATCCTTATAGCTTTGAGTCTGGAAAATTCTGAAATTTTTGAGAGCCTCTTGAGATCAGCAAAAAAAACCCCAAACCTCCTTGCTCTCATGCTTCTTTGCAGACATCATTAACTCAATTAAATAAAAGAGAAATAATTTACTTTTTGCTAATTACACCAAAAAAACCACCAAGTTTAACACAAGTAAACAACACCAAAAAAACCAATATAATTCACACTGAAATTCAGGTGTTTTTTTTTAAAAAAAAGCCACCCTTGGCTTCTATTAAAACAAGTAATAAAATAAATGTATTGTTACTAATCATAGCAGTTCATCTCCTAAAGTCAAATACATACAGCTGTGATGACCTTATATATTTTGACAAATGAAACTTGAAAGAACAAACACAGCTCATCAGATCAGTTTCCCCCAACAAGGAAACAAGGTCAAGGCTATAAGCATATAGTTTTCCCTGCTTTTCTGTCTTTAAAGGAGGTGTCAAAAATACATTGACAAAGTCTGACAACCACAGATGACTCCAGGAAAAGCTTTGCCACCTTATTTGTCTTCTTCTTGTCATGTGCAGAATGGGGATGAAATCCTGTTATGCCAGGCACTGCCCCATTTCCATTTGCTAATGGAAAGTACACTGCTCCCCGCATTGCTCCCTGCATTGCTGCCCCTCTTCCCTACTCTAATACCACCAACCTTTTTACACTATTTTTTTCTTAAATGATGAGGTTTACTTGCAGGAATCCCTCTCCTGCCTCTGTACTGCAGGGTAAGTGCTCCAAACCTACTTCAGCAATGGGAAGGACAGAATGGCAATTTTTTTCGGAAAATCTAAAGATGCATGATGATGGAAAGCACATGGAATTCAGAGAGGAAAAAAATATGGAGACTTCTCCCATTTGAAGTTACCTCCTCAATCTCAGTATTTCCACTGAACACCCCAGCATCCCCAGGCCCTCATGGCTGTGATAGATTACTGCTGTTTACGACCCCAGACGCTGTGCATTAGTATTGTGCATCCTGGTTAACAATGTCATTTAATACCAAAGTTTTTGGTATTTTCTATCTCTTTCATACATTTTATTTTTCACAAATTCAACTTTTAATGCATTTCCTATTAAGCAAATTCACAAGAAATCACGGAAATTGAATAAATGAAGTTTACAAAAGTCTCAAAAATTAAGATCTGTTTGCTGAGAGATCTCTGTGATTCCAAGGCCTTTAGGAATAAAGAATCATTCTAGTTTCTAATGAGATATTCTTCTGAGCCACCAATAAGAAGGAAAGGGAGTATCAAGGCATAAGTCTCGTGTTTCTTTCATGTGTTTCTGCTGATCTCTTATCTGTGGATCTGATCTGAAGAGGCAATGCCTGGGAGTTTCTCCCAAGCTTCACAACAGTGAAGAGTTCCAGCATTTGCAGGAAAAGGCTTCTTGTTGGTTTTCTTGGTTGTTGTTTTTAAAACAGCTCAGGTTACTAATAAAACCAATCCTGCCCGCCTTAGCTACTGCAGCTTAAGATCCAGACATGTTGGTAGGACAGTGGGTGGGGGAAAAAAATAAATGGAAGTGAGCAGAGCTGCCTGTAGGTCACCCGGATCCTGCAGCCTGGGGATCCCTGCTGAGATCCCCCTTCCTAATTGATTGTCTTGCCCAGCAGGAAGCTGCAGACTCTCCAGGAGCTAAAGGAATGGGAGCTGCACTTTTTAGCAGTAATAAGTGTTGTTAACAAGGCAATTCTGCCAAGAGGGTAGAAGGCATCTGTTATTTTGTAAAACACTTAGATGGATGATACATGCGCTGTACCTGTTTCAGTGAGTGCACTGACTCCTCTGAATGTAATGTATCAAAGCAGCAAAATTACTGCCCAATAAGCCCTGGCAGAACTCTTGAGCAACAAGAGAACTGATCTTATTTTACTCTGAGTTAAGGATAGTTGACTTTTTGTCTATTAGTGTAGCTTTTGACATAATAGTGTAATTAAATTTGAACCCAATGTGCCCAACTTCTGCAACAAATGATATATATTTCTCTTTCTTCTCTTTGTGTATATATCCTGGCTGACTGGAATCACTGTGGCAAGCTGTAAATGATGTATGAAATGAAAAATCTCTGCTCACTGCAAAGAGAGAATATAGATAGGGCTCAGCAATTGCTGCTGGGCTATGCTATTTGCTGAAAAATTCAGCTCAAATGCAATCACACAAGCCTGCCAATGCTGACACTGGGCAGCAGTTGCATATGTCATTTTTCAGTCTTACTTGGGACCAAATGACTACGTAATAGCTGGAATGATCAATTCAGAAAAAAAATTACAAAAGTCCTAAACCAACTTCAGTTGTTGTTTGGTGTTTTTTTTTATTTACCCAAATGACTAATCTTCTACTGCCTCTGTTCCACTAATGCTCTGAGCTTTAGACATTCACAAAGGGAAACCAAGAAGGGCTAGATAGCTGGGAAAAAAGTCTACCAACAAACGGTTTGACCACTCTGGAAGTATTTTAGACACTATTAAATATATATGAACCAATTATAATTTGAATACTATAGTGCACTGCAATCAGGAGTGTTCCATGAACTTCTTTGACCAAAGTTAGAGGCAGTCTCTTTACCCTACAGTATAGAGCCACAGAAACACAGCTGTATGTCAGCACAAGTGAAAAAACCAAAACAAAACAATTTTGCATTCCAGCACAGGACTGTGGTACATCAGAGATATTTGTTATTTGTGTTTACTGTTGGGACTCAGGCAATGATTTAACAATATACAGACTTTTGTAGATTATATGGTTCCTGCTAGACCCAAACTGCCCAGTTGTTGTCATCCCGTATCTCACAGTTTCCTCCATTTTACCAAGGCAACTGGAACACAGCCATGCTCTGAACTGACTCAAGAATCTGACCTGATTAAAAACAAATAAATAAAAAAAAAAAATAATGAAAAGAAGGGAAAGGAGAATTTTTGGTAAACCAGACAAGTCCTCACTAAAGAGAGAGAAGGACTGGAAGAAACATGAGACCCTGCACAAGATTAACTTAGGGCAAGGCTGGAGCTCATCTGTCATTAGAAGCATCCAGTGTGGGTTTCCAAACACAACCAACTGCCTGGAAGAGCTGTCAAATACAAACCTAAGAGCCGGGAAGGGGAAGGGAAAGACATGGCAGCTGAAAAGAGGGGTGACTGCATTGGCAGTAAATCTGTGGCTTCTGTCTCCTGCGATGATTGTAAGCCTGACTGACAAAATGCAGATCATGTAGCACCTATGGGGTTCTCTTTAAAGATTTTTATTCTTGAAGCCCTTCAAAGATCATACAACGAGTTGAAATTTGAGATTTTTTTTCTGCCTCTGTGTTCTTCCTTCCCTCACTTCATTGAGCTGGCTGCAAAGGTTAGAAACTTGTTTCACCTCCCCTGAAGGCAACCAGCAAAAGGGAATCTCAAAAAAAAGGCTTTAAAATCCACATACTTTAAAATGTATTAACTGTTAAACTTTGGTTTTGTTCAGACATTTTTACATACGCGTTTTCGTGCATTATGGAAGCTTGGAAGTCTAGCTTTACATACTTAATGTTTAACCTTCGAGGCATATTTTTGACTTCTTACCCCCTCTAAGTGGGTGTTAATTCAAACTAGTCAAGAGGGCAGAAATTCGAACAGATCTCTTTTCCATTGTTATTTTCTCCAGACCTTTCAAAGATAAGGTTAGATATCTGTGTCTGATCGAAATGTGGTGCAAGCAGTTAATGGCCCTCAAAGCACTAGTAAAGCACCTCGAGGCCAGGGTTGCTGAACTGAAGGAGCAGGGAAATCGGGATGTCTCCACAGAAACAGCAGCAGTCCTGCATCAGAGCTGCCTAGCCTTGCGGTATAGCAGGGAACGCTGCAGGGGAGTTTGGAGGAAGGCCACTCTTTTAAACGCGTGGACTGTAGCAGAATGAGAGAAGACTACAATGGAAATCTACTTAACTTGATACAGATGCAAACCCAAATGACAGAAAACAAAGAAGCATCCTTGTGTTAATTATCTCTTGAGCGGGGAATGAACTCTGATTGCACAAGGTATTTTACCTAAGTTCTTTTTCCTCATGTATTTAAACAGTGACTAGAACAATGACAGCATGGTCTGCAAATAAGGCTGCTGTGTCTTACCAAACTCTGTTTTCCCTTCACAATACTTTAACATCTACAGTCCCCAGTCATGGGGCAGGACCCCAGTGAGAAAAGCAGGCCCCATAAAACAGCAGGAACAGGCAACTTCAGCCCTTTGTAAAGCAGCCCTGGCTGCTAAAGCCTGAAGATGAGCAGAACTCCATCTGTGCAGGGCTATCTGCATGTGTGTGTGTGAAATGTTTCTGCATTCTGTGTGTGCTCAGGTGGTTAGTGCCTGAGCCATCATTTGCTGCCTTCCTGCAGCAGGGAGGGCCAGCTGGGAGCTCCCACTGCAACTTCAGCACAGCTTACCAGGGAGATCTAAAAACCGAGATGCAGCCCCTGTGGCTAACAAATATGGACAAACCCAACTGAATGTTCTGAGAGGCTAGGAAAGATTAGAAAAGGGATTTATTTTTTTTTTAACTGACAGCTGTGAGGACATTACTGCCTTTATTCATGGCCAGCAAAAAGAGAAGAAAAAAACAAACAGAGATACAGACAGATGCACCCAAAGAAAACTAAGATCAAATTTTAATATTGAAAGGAAAAGAAGTAAAATAAAATTAAAATATTAGTTGTAAGAATCAACAAAACAGGGAGGCTAATGCTTTAGAATAAAAGAAAATAAAGGGCATCAGAAAGGGACAGAAGCTAAGTCCAAAACGAATTATTTTTGGCTGGAGATTCTGCACTGAGGCAGCAACTGGCCCAACTGAAGCAGGGTGCATCTAATGTGTGAATGTCAAAAACGTGTGTCTGGGGCCATGGGCTGTCTCTCCTTTTCTTCTCCTGCAACACAAACCCTTGTGGTAATTAATAGCACCTTGAAAGATACTGCAGTGGCCCCATGTAGATCACTTGTCCAGAAGACAAGAGCACTGTGAGCTTGTAACTTACACTTTGACTAAACTTAGCAAAAAATAAGATTTTATTTTTTTTTTGTAAAACAAATAAGAGTTGTATTAGCTAGTCTCAAGGCCGGACTGTTAGCTATGGATACAAAAGGTCACCAGTAAAACCCAATTTTAGTCTAATCTTGCTTCAATTAAAGTTTTCTATTTACCAGTGGAATACTTTTCTAGTTGCTTACTCTTGTTACATGGGATTTCAGGATGTATTTGACACACTGGAGACAAAGGTTAAGGTTAACAAACATACCCTGTCTCCTGAATGCCACTGCCAGAGATCAGCAATTTTATGTGACTCAAGAGTATGTTCATTTTGAATTCTAGTCTGAGATGCAAATAAAAATGTTCTTGCTGGCTCTGCCAACCAGCTGTCTTGGGTATCATCTCCCCGCGTTACACCTATCAGAGAAAAGATATAGGTTCCCAAAAACCTGTTAGTATCTTCTTCCTGATTATTTTGGGTATAAAAGAGTTAGTGCCTCTTTGCAGCTGCCAGCTGGCTGTTTATCCTCCATCTGATCCATCCATTAAGTGTAGGTTATTGACTCAGTTGTGTCATAGATCATAAGATTGGTGATAGCTACTTTCAGTTTGGTCATTACTTCCTTCACTAGCTTCCTAAGCTGCTGTCCATGACATTCCTAGCAGCTGCTTCTGGAGCACAGGGAATGCATTCTGCAGCAAGGCCTTGCTTTAGTCCTGTTCCTCCCAGGGTTCCTACCTCCAGGCCTTCAGATGGTGCATGATGCCTCAGCTCTGCAGCCAGGACACAGCTAAGGCTCTGCACCTAGTAATGAGAACATCCCCTCAGAAATAGCCATAGCCAGTGACTGGGGCTGGCTACAGAAGAAAATCCATCTTAAGGGCAACAGCACATGGAGACAAGCTAATCTTCATGCAAATATCCTAAGGGAACTTCAGAATTTAATGGCTGAGCTGAATAGAAAAAAAAAAAAAGTTATCAACTTAAAATTATCTACCACTGCAGGGGACTTGGGGGCATTGTTAATTTGTGTTTATCCTTCAGAAAGGTATTGGGGTGATTCTGGAAGCCAGGCATTAGTAAGGTTTTTTTAAAAACAACGTGTTGAAACAACTGCAACAAGAATAAATTACATGTGTTAGGGACAAACAAGCACAGCTCCTACAACGGAAGATGTGTCACTGTCATCTATTTAGTACTTTGGGGATTGTAAACAAAACTGAATGAGGAAGAAACAGCAAATATTTATATGGGCTTCTAAAGTTTTTGACAAAAGAAACTAGATTTTGAAGTCAAACAATGTCATAGATTAGATACTAACTTGAAGACAAGAAATTATAAACAAAGGAACAGTTTTCAGTCTGGTGACTACGCGGGATTGAAACCTACTGGTTATTCTGTTTGTGGTTTTCTGAATTTATCTTGTAAATTCTTCAAATGAGGAATATTCTCCTAAAGCATCTGAATAACAAGACCTGTGTGTTGGCTGGAATTTCCATATGCTCACATGAGAAAAATTTAGATAAGTCATTTTAAGTTTTTATAGATTTTTTTGTATACTAGCAATGAGAATTCTCCCTAGCTATGAAAATCACCTTCTTTTTGGAAGAATGGTGATGGTACCTCTTATAAGCTGGGGGGAGCAGGTAAAAATTTCAGACTTACTGCCAGTCATTAACCCAATAAACATCAGAAAAGGAATTTTTTGGTTGATTTTAAGTTCTGAACATTAGAGGGAAGACAAATGCCTAGGTAAGAGCAGTATTAGAGATATCAGTTTGTCTGAAATAAAATTTATACTCTTGATTTTTTTTAATTTTTCATATTGCCTTAGGAGTTTGCTGACACATTTGTTGGCCAAGGGAAGAGAAGTGTCATGGACACTTATGAGGGAAGAGCAAAAATATAAACTCTTTCTCCTTCCTGTTGAAAGCATCCCCATTTTAAAATAACAACATAGGAAGTCATCCTAAACTTTCCTGTGTCTCAAGAAGAGCACACAGAGAAGGTGACTCAGTGCACAGCAAAGCAGGGGCAGGCAAGAGCTGCACAGCAACTGCAAAGGCAAATGAGAAGTAAACTAGAGCAAGCAGCAGTAACTATCATCTGAATGAAGGAGATAAATGACAGTGATGCCTCCAGAACTGCTGCCATTAACACAGCAAAGAGGAGAAGATATACTTCTGACCTTTTACTGCCTGAAACTATTTGATCAGCATGCCTGATACATTCACACCAACCCTATGAGCATGTTGCTCTTAGCAGCAGCACTGCCTGCTGCACAAGGGGAGTGTATGTTTGTTGCCTCCCTGTCTATACAATACCAAACATGCCTTTAAAGCACTGTCTCCTGCTCCATAAGCCAACCCTTGAGACAAACTAAGCTCATACCCCCAAAAATGGCAAACTATGGACAAACTGTTTTCTGCATTAATATTTTGGTGTGTCACCTCCCTAAGCAATTGATAGTATCTTTTGTAAATAAGGTAACTATTCTTTACACAAAATCACATATCAGAGCTTCATAAGCAAATTAACATAAGGTCTATCCCTTTCTCTAGGGGTCCTTCCCTGGCATGATTATTGCTGCTAATATTTTAAGTGTAGTGTGAAATGGCCAATTCACACATGTCCCACGTTTTGCACATTGCCTGAACCTGCTGGAACATGATTTTCGGAAGAATGATGAGAGTAATAAACATCTTCTGGCAGAGGATTGCAAAACCCGCACGCATTTTACTCACACAGTAATGGGCCATAAAACTCTGAGAGAACTGCAGGAGAAAAGCAATGTACATATACATGCAGAAATTAAAAGAAGCAATGTGAACTCAGTGGAAAGTTGTTCTTCTAGACATTCAGAAAAGGCGTGGATAGCAGGAGAAAACTACATAATCAGTAGCACTTAAAATAGTCTGAGAAATTATTTTTTAAAAGAGTTTTTTATGGGAGAGATTCCAGTGATCCAGTCTCAGCAGTTACCTCAACTGGATCCTACCCTGGAGTCCTCCACGTGGCTGTAGGAATGTTGCACCAGCAATTCTGCAGGCAGGAGTCCCTCCTACTCATATTTGGATTACTTGTACTTTCCCTGGATGATCATTGGGAGAATCCCTAGGAATTCCTCTGTTTCACTAAACAACCTTACTGGAAGAGTTTCAGTTCTGATACACTTTTTGGCTAGTCTGCCATGGTCCTTCCAGGAGCAGGGGTCACAGCAATTGCTGTCATGCAAACCTAACGTTCTGGAATTAGGAAGTGTCTGACAGCATCCCATTACTGACACAGAGCTGGATTTCCTCCAAAACAAGTCCAGTCAGAGGGATCATAAAATTGCTGTGGATTTTCTAAAGCTGAAAGTCGAAATTCAACTTCAATGTTAGAAGAATTTCACCAGCAGATCAGGATGGTCTTGGTAACTTGTACGTAAAACACAAGCAAGAGTGAGGAAAAGACTTGAAAATTTTTTAAAGTGAAAACTCTGATCATCTCTCTCAGTTATTCAGATTACCTACTTACACTGTCAGTGCAGCAGGGCAAATTTTTGCTTATCAAGGAACCACTTTGAAGCCTGAAATTGTAAAGTAATTGACATTCTGCATGCTGTTGCTTCTTCAAAGAGACTGGGGGACTGCAGCTCCTGGTGTTGCCAGCAGCATGGAGTAAGTATTTCCTGCATTTGCTGAGAAGCTCTGAACGTGCAGAGAAACACTGACTAGCTGATGACTAAGGTAACTCCTGAAAAAAACACAATTTTTTGCCATGAAGTTAATGAAAGCACAGTCTTAGCTGCACAGGAGAACAAATGCCTCTTTTTTTTGTTGTTGTTGGGTTTTTTTTTTACTTTCACATTTTAGGAAATTAATTCGGATCATGAAAGTAACACTTGTATGTAAACAGGATGAGCTCTGAATCAAAAACAGTAAATGTGTGGGAGAAAAAAATACGGTGGCAAACAAATATTTTGGCTCCGAAACAAGTGCAATCAACAGGACTTAACCAAACAGAATCACAGTGTGTTAGGGGTTGGAAGGGACCTCCGCAGGTCACTGAATCCAACCCACCTGCCAGAGCAGGACACTCCCCATCCTTCTGTTCTGAGTTAGAGATGTGCTGTCAGCCACGACCTTCCTACCTTGCTTCTGAACAGCTTCTAGTTTTCGCTAGCTCATCAGAACTTCACTTTCAGAGTTTTTACTACTAGTGACTAGCAACAGGTCAGCTAAGTGACTAATTGCTGGTGTAGAAATAAACAGAATGTGTCTTCTGTGGTGAAAAGCTCGGTAGGACACACACAAAACCCCTTTGTTAATGACTTTATCTTGTTCTCCTTGAATGCCAACAACACTGGAGTCCTGTACCGAGTCCCACAGCAAGCACTGCTAGATGGAGGAACTCTTCCACAAGTCTGTTTGAAAATGCTCCTCCAGCTTCCCAGTGGCACATGTGCCATGATCTCACACAAGCTACCAACAAAATCTAGATGTTTCACTGTACTTTTGCTGACTCTTGCTTTGTCTCTTTTTAATGTATTTATTTGCTCTTTCTCTTACATTGAAATTGAGGGCCATGCCATGCAGTAGAGATGGCAGAATGCATTCCTGTTTGACCCTGAAACATCTTTCGTGGTCATATCAATTCCTAACCACCTATTTTATTTCTCTTTTTTATAACATAATATTTCCAGAAGTTCTGTTATGACAATAGTGAAATATTTTCTTTAGAGCTATGAAACGTGTGGGTAGATTTTTGTCTTTTGGGGCTTTTTCCAATATTACTCTTAAAGTGAAATCAGGTTAACATATGCTGAAGTCCAGTGAATCTTCCCTTAACATCTCCTGAAGGGTTTGTCGTAGTTCAAGATGGTTACAAAGAAGTAATTATAACTGAAAGAACTGAAAACATCTTTGCAACCATTCCAACAACTTGGATCAACTTTTTTTCAGTACTTTGACTACAAGGACAGTATTTCATTATTCCAGTAACTTTTTCCAGTCGCTTTCTTTACTGAGATGTTCTGGGAACTTAGCCATGATAAAATTATCTCAGACAGTCAACATTTTCCCAGTGATAAGGCTTCACTTGCACTTTTCTAAAGTTTTATCTTTTTATTGCATCTTTTGGAAAAAAAAAAAAAAAAAAAAAAAAAACCCAAAGAATTTTAGAAACCAATTTCAATTTTTACTGAAACTTTCATATTGGATTATAATCCCCCTGCTAGTA
>VYZU01066413.1:46506-74331 GCA_013401355.1 Ceyx cyanopectus
TAACATAAGTGAACTGTTACTCAAACTTAAAAAATATACAATTGTACATAAAACTAAATAGATGTTTGCATTTTTGTAGGCTGCCACTTCCTGGCTGGACTTTGACTGGTTCTTTCACTGCTACAACAATTCTAACAGCACAAGAAAGCCATGTAAAAGATTGAGAGGAAGAAGATGAAAGAAGGCACATATGTGAGCTAAGATAGAAGATTTCTAAGGTATGGTGTGCTCTGATCATTCAATAATAAATATAATAATAAATATTTTAAGATTTTTTTCAGATCTTTTTGGTTTTGTGTATTCACAGTTAATTTCAACTATATGTCTTCTAAACACCTCCCAGCCTCTAGGAGGGCACAGAAGTACAGAGCCTGAAGCATCTGCAGGGAGAGGAACATTTCCCCAGGATGTTCAGGGTGCAGGTGTAGAGCTACAAGACATCTTAGATGAAGTCATAATACTACTTTGATCCTCAGCTTTGCTGTATGTGTGGTAGCATGCAAGAATTAAATACTAGCACTTTACATTTCAAAGAGCAATTTTTCTACTGTGGTCAAAGATGGGCATTCACAGATAAACTCACAGATAAACACGGGGGAAAACCACTCTAATCAACTGTGTATTTGACCAGTTATGATACTATTTAATGTCCTTAGCGATGCAACAATACTTTTTTCAAGGGTTGCTCTGGGATTTTGTTCTCATGCTTTCCTTCAGNTGCATCAAGAACACAGACCTAAGCACTCACAGGAATATTTCTATGATGTACCAACTCCGTGGCTGACACAAGGACTAGTTTGGTCAACTTCTACTTATCACTGTGAAGTCCACTAAAGTTTTCCACAACCTGCAGGTGTCCCGAAGTTTGCTGTGTGATGGGAACAAAAGCACGGTACGTGCAGATGGATAATCAGAAATTCCCTCCCTAAAATGCTAATTTGTGGGTGTTAAAATGCTGAAGCAAAGGAATTTTCCTTCCTTTGGGGAAGCGAAGGTTTTCACCAAGCTGTGACCTTGCTGGCATTTGTTTGTAAAACAGTAGAAAGATGTTTTGACTCTGGGTGTTGTGGCACCCCAGCCAATCACCCCAGGGGGTGGCTGATTTCTTGTCCAATTACCTTGAAGTTAAAAGGGTATAAAAAGAGCTGTAAATTAATAAATAAGAGCTTTGCATCTTGGTGGAGGAAATCATCTCTGCCTCACTCTTTCTCCTCCTCCGGCAAGTGGCAGATAAACGACACTAACGTAGGTGGACCCATTTAGATACCAAACTGCCTAGGGCCAGTTTGAGGTCCTGTGCCTACACAGCACTTTGTGTACTTCTTCATGAGTACCATACTACAAGTAGAAAATGTTATTAGGAGGAACAGAGACCAAGCCAGGTTTACTACAGGATAAAGGCAGGGACTGACATAGAATGGAAACTGTCCTACAGCCTTATTCTGGGAAGTTTCTAATGCTCTTGGTAAAGAGGAATCACTATAGACTTTGAAAGCTATCATCTGATACTCCCTTAGTGTCAATGTAAATGTTCCACAGGGAATCAGGTCTAATGCTAACGAGGCACACTGCCTGAGCATTAAATGGATTACTAGGATCAGCTGCACTCATACAAGCTCAGGATCTTTCTTTTCTTTCCTTTTTTTTTTTTTTTCTCCTCCCTTCATATTAACATAATCTTAGGTGATGGTTTCTAAAATGATACCTATAGCTCAGCATGTTTCCAAAAATCCCAAAAGAAGATGGAATTACCTGAAGTTGAAATACAAGAAAGTATAGAGGAAGGGATGCTAGTTCTTTTAAGTTATATACACTGGTTTGCTCTACACAAATACATATACTGAATAAGTTTCAGTCCTAGATCTTTATAGAGCAGTGATAAACTTACCACTTTCATTTACAATATTTTACTAAGTAACAGGTTTAATTCTATTTTTTTTTAACTAAGCAAATTATAAATTACATTACATTTACAAGCTACTTTCCTAATGGGATAGTGACCTCTTTCTTAAAGTGAATGTATTTTTAATCCTTAACTTTCTGTTTACTTATAAAAATAAATACCTAAAGAGACAGCAATGCAAACAGTTCTTTTACAAAACATTCTCTTAAACTATACAATCTGATTAACTTAACATAAGTGAACTGTTACTCAAACTTAAAAAATATACAATTGTACATAAAACTAAATAGATGTTTGCATTTTTGTAGGCTGCCACTTCCTGGCTGGACTTTGACTGGTTCTTTCACTGCTACAACAATTCTAACAGCACAAGAAAGCCATGTAAAAGATTGAGAGGAAGAAGATGAAAGAAGGCACATATGTGAGCTAAGATAGAAGATTTCTAAGGTATGGTGTGCTCTGATCATTCAATAATAAATATAATAATAAATATTTTAAGATTTTTTTCAGATCTTTTTGGTTTTGTGTATTCACAGTTAATTTCAACTATATGTCTTCTAAACACCTCCCAGCCTCTAGGAGGGCACAGAAGTACAGAGCCTGAAGCATCTGCAGGGAGAGGAACATTTCCCCAGGATGTTCAGGGTGCAGGTGTAGAGCTACAAGACATCTTAGATGAAGTCATAATACTACTTTGATCCTCAGCTTTGCTGTATGTGTGGTAGCATGCAAGAATTAAATACTAGCACTTTACATTTCAAAGAGCAATTTTTCTACTGTGGTCAAAGATGGGCATTCACAGATAAACTCACAGATAAACACGGGGGAAAACCACTCTAATCAACTGTGTATTTGACCAGTTATGATACTATTTAATGTCCTTAGCGATGCAACAATACTTTTTTCAAGGGTTGCTCTGGGATTTTGTTCTCATGCTTTCCTTCAGACCTTCAAATTCAGGTATCTTAACATCCTGATCATTCTGGGGCTCAAATTTCCATTACTTCTGTCCATTTTTAAAGCACTGTATTTGTCCATCTCTCCCCACGACAGGCTCAGTGGCCCACATTCTTCAACCAAGAGCAGAACTTGGTTCACTTCTACTTTTAAATAAGAATCAGTCACTTAAAATTTCACATTGATACTCCAGTAAGCATTGTATGGCATTCCTATGCAATGTCAGTCATACCCTTTAGAAGTCCCACCTTCCCTCCTCTGGTACAATTCTGTAAGCTCAAGGGACAATAGAAAGGTTACTTGGAAAATTCACAATATTTCAGGTTGACAAGAGCCCTTCTAAACCATGTTTATCAACCATAAAACCACTAAATTTGTGTTTTGGGTGTTCTTTAAATAATTCAAAATCCAAAACACATTAAAAACAAACTACTGATTTCTAAGCAGGCTCTTAGATAATGGAATTTTCTTTCTTCTACATGGAGGTGGAAAAGCACTGGAACAGGTTGCTCAAGGAGGTGTTTGAGGCCCCATCCCTGGAGACATTCACGGTGGGGCTTGACAAGGCTCTGAGCAACCTGCTCTACTTTGAGATGTCCCTGCTCTCAGCAGGGGACTTAGACCAGATGACCTCTCTAAAGGTTCCCTTCAACCCAAACATTTCTATGATTCTATGATTCTGAGTGTTGGTTTTCATGCTTCCACCTTAGAATAACTAAGCCCTAAGGTGATGTACGAAGCAAGCACTAGGAACAGGTGGAAGAATGCACTGCTAATGGGAATGTGGAAATCCAGCAAATATGCTCTCTATCAAAATAAGTTCATGTCTAAAGGAAAGTTAGCCTTTGGGGCAGAATTCCCTAAACCTGAAAAGAAGGTAAGAGAATACCCCAGACCTGCTCCAGCGGGGCTATTTGTGTATTTCAGAGCTGTAACTGTGTATCACTATGGTTCCACTCTACATACAAAAAGGCCGGGGAGATTCGTTACTTATTTTCTTTGTTCCACAAAACCCCATATGTGATAACTCCACAATGCCAGGACAAACTAGGGACAGGCTCTGGTTCCAGGGTGGTATACTGGTGGTTGCAGTGGGTGGCTCTCTAATCCCACAAAACTTGCTTTGCCCCTCTTGCTGAATGAAACTTTAGACAATAACATTTAAAGAGCATAACAGTAACACGTGTTCTGATCAGAACAGGTAAACCCCTTGTATGCATTACATTATGTAGGAAGAACAAAGAAAAAGCAAGATGTGCTAGAGAAGACTCAGGTTCAATTACCATGAATGTAAGACACAGAAATCCGAAATTACTACATTATTACAAACTTTAATACAACCTGTATGTGACATAGTGTCATATGAGTGTGTGACACCAAACACATCACCAGCAGTTCAGATGGTTCAGCACGGAAAGAAGGAGATGATAATTGGGAAGTAGCTGTACTAGTGGTGGAAAAATTCTCCTAAGACCTTTTGAAATCAAGAGAGGCAGGTATCAATTAGCCTTTGAGGAATCTATAGCACTGTTAAAGATCTAGAGAGAACAGACCAAAACCAAATACCCATGCACTAATAGCATGGAACCGATGTTACTCTTACGAAGTTAAAATCTTTTCCACCTGCAATGCAGGTTTTTGTATCAGCCCTATCATCTGAACATTAGAAGAAAATGATCTCTTCTGATACTCATCTGGAGTATGTGATGAAGGAAAAGCTACCTTTGGATGTAAGATGATCACGTTATCTTAGGATATCCAGTAGCAGTCATGGCTCAGGAGGTAAATCATTAAGAACATGAAGCCTGCTACTGCAATGGGTTTGCTCAGGCAGCAGCTATAATGGTAACACTGGAAACATCTCTCCTGGTCTTTCTCAGCAACCTGGAAATTGAGGAATGGATATCAATATCTAACAAAGCCAAGGAGTAGTGAATAAAAAAAGCTTCTGCCAATGCTTCTGGGACTTAAGCAAATGCAGGGCAGTAAAAACATAGGGAAAAAGACATGCTGCAACCTAGTGTGAAGTGTTAAACAATCTGCTACTTTTTCTGAGTTCTATCAGCTGCCTCCTCTTTAAACGTGGGCTTTTCCCTGTGGACCTCAGGTTGAAGGTAAAAATAAAGAGTTAAAGCTCAGAAGGAATGGCCTTTAGAACTGCCACAGTAACTCTCCCTAAACAAGCCAGGCATATTGCTCAATATCTCCAGGGCTGCAAATGGCTCAGTAGCCAGAAACTCATACTACCTGTGACAAGTCATTAGCAAAATCGTTACCGTTTTTGTTTGTAAACAGCTACACTGAATCTCCTTTGCAGCAGGATAATTTTTTTTTAAAGGGGCTTCCTAGAAGAAAACTTGCAGTAACAGAATTCAGGAGTGTGTTCTAAGTAATGGGTTTTAATTCCCTGCAAATGTGGGCTTTAACCAGGTTTCTGATTTCAACTGCCATTTTTGCAACTAGTTACTGAAAAGTCTCATTCTTGCAAATTCCCTGTCATGCAGTCTGTGAATGTTTGGAGCAACTAAAAGCTGCTGCCACCTGGAAATAAAGCTTGAGTGGTTTGCCTGAGTTTGCTCTGTGAAAAAAACTTTTCCTGCATTAATAGTAATTATTATTATTATTCTTAGTTGAAAGGACAGCAACTATAAAGGATACCCTGTCCAGAGGGATCACAAACATACTTTTCACTGAAGAAAAGAGAATTGCCATGTAAGGTGTCTCATTTAGCAGTGTTCAGTGAACCAGCAACACTGGTTTGTTAACTGATGGGTATTGACAGCTTTACAAATGCCCAGGACGAAGGAGTTTCAGGAGAGCCACGTTCACACAGCCCTGCTCACTGGCAGCACACGCTCCCCAACAGCCCCTCTGCTCCCCTTAGTGAGCTGTAAATCATGGCATTAAACAAGTGCTTCCAGAGCACAGTGGTTTGTTATGATCCAGTGAAGATACCAGTTATAATGTGGGCACTTCTGTCAGAGTGTGGTGATGCATTCTGGAGCAAGGCTCACCACGCTGTGCTGGCAGTTAAGTATTCAGTGTCAGAAGGTAAATGATAATACGAATTAATACCTTCAGCACATGGATATATGTGACCATCACAGGAATCACTCCACAAGAAACACAGGGTTGTTATCAAACTTATTTTCCTCTTCACCATGAAGCCTATTTTACAGATTTAATTTCTTTTTAAGGTATAATTACATAATTTCTTGTGTTCAGATTAGATTAATTTTTCACTTTTTATAAGCAATAAAGATTTTTTTTTTTAATAATAACTTCTGGAATTAACTTTCCAACATTATGTGCAAGCCTGTAATGGACAATTTCCAGAATCCTAGATCTACAAAAACTAATGCAACTGTTGAATTAAATAGCACATACTATATAGTGGCTACAGACTAAAGGATCCAGCCAGAAGAATTAATCAATATAGAGTATTAATTTCAAATAACACTATAAAAATAAAAACCTACTCAAAATGATTGTAAAATTACTTTGAATAATTACAGTTACTAAAAAACTGAAGCAAAAATAAGCATTACAAGAGATCTTTCATGCTACACTCATTAAAACTGTTACCAGAGAATCCATTTTGCCATAAAGAACAATTAAGCCACATTTTTGAAATAATATGGTATAGAATTTACACGTGTACTAAATTAATTCTGTAGAGACACTGGAAAAAAAATATTTTCTTTTTCAGACATTCCTCTGGTAAAAGATGAATGTATATTTNTAATACTGCTCCCATTACCACAGTGTCTTGTGCCTTCCAATAAGGCACTAAGCAACATGACCATCTGTCAAATGTTTGAGCTCTCTCTTTCTTTCCTCAGGGGAAGATGCACATTCAGCTCAGTGTTTTCTTTTTCAGACATTCCTCTGGTAAAAGATGAATGTATATTTATATTTGTTGTGGGAAGTTCTCATTAAATTAATTTGTGTAAGGATATAATCCTTGCAAAATCAGGATTATACTTCACTATGCTCTTCCAGTAAATCGTTCAAAAGTCATTTGAGCTTTTTTTTTTAACTTCCATTTTCATTTTAAAGGGTCATAATTCCCAGTCATTGCATTATTTCAATAGAATGCACTGCACTTTCTAAGAAGTAGAAGTCTTTTACCCCAGAATTTTATCTGTGATTGAAATTGCATGTGGCCTTTGTTAAATATGGCAAATATTTTTGGTTCAGGAAAGAAATTATCCAAGAAACAAAAACGTTTATTTTTGTTATTTTTAAGAGGAAACATTTTATTTCCCAAATGAAGCCTGGAAAAGCACTTACTTAATTTGAATTAGATGGAACTGTACAAACACAAGAAACTGAAAGGAAGTAAATAAGTTCAATAATGAATTTCAATGAAAATTGAATTCTAAACTTTCTGTACAGATGAAAAAATACATTTATTTTTTTTTAATTCAGCTATGAAGCTAAAGATTAACCATTTGTACTATTCGACTTGGAAGGCTTAGTTACTATTTTTTAATTCCCATATTGTTATGTAATTTAGTGCAGGAGCTTTTTCAGGTCGTATTTTGAGTTATCTAACTGTGTTCTATCAGAGTCAAATTGAGACAAGCCGAAGGTCAACATTTGTTCTTCAGGTTCTAATTCCATTTTATGTTTGGAATTTTCCAGATGACATTTTTAACCCCAGTTCACTCTCCCATGTAAAGTTCTATCATTATTCATAATATCTTGTTTTTTTTCGAAGTGTTACAAATGATCCAAGCACACAGAACATGCCATTTACATTAACTCATCCAGCTGAGTCAATTGGAGGGGTAGTCTTCACATTTTGAAACCTATTAATGTGTTTTTAAACCTAATCTTCACAGGTGCAAAACACGCCATGAGCTGTAGATGTGTGGTGCCATCCACTTGGGCACAGGTTTGCCAAGGCTATCAGCAGCTCCATGAACATGAAACACCTTCTCTAAGCAGTAGGACTTAGCTAGGTCTCCCCTGTGAAAACCTGGATCAAAGGAAGCATCTCTAGGGAAGCAGGTTGGCAATAACAAAAGATCACCAGAACGGCCTCTGAACCTGCCTTCCTCTTCCATTGAGCACAACAAAAAGTGCCAGGGTGATTTGATTGATGTGATGGCTAAAGCCAGGTAATGTGAACTGAACACTGGGCATTGGAATCAAACCTGCTGAGGATGGCAGTGGAGCATGGGAAGGTAACTGCAGAAGTTAAAACACAACTTCAAAGCAGTTGGCATTCTCCTGAACCTTGTATAATGTTTCTGCCTTTTTCATTCTAGCCATCTACAAATCAATAGTTATAATACTTCTTAAAACATTTTAATAAATATTTCCAAGGCTGCATGGCTTTTATTATGTAGAATCAAAGACACTTCACCATGAGAACAGTTCAGCTACATTGTAATTGCCATGGCCATGGATTTCTTTTCAGCAAGAAGGCCTTTGCCTTGTGTGAATCATTGGCATAGTGTTCTTGAAATCTGCAACAAGCATCCACACATGCTGCTCATTTAGATAAAAGAAACCCACTGGCACAGTTTGGATGGCTGCTAAGCAATATGTACCTCACGTGATGGCTTTTAATATAAAGAGCACTCCATAGCACATACACACAGAGCAGGTATAAAATTAGAGACAGACTGGAGCTGAAACACTAGACTATAATCAGAGTTCACACAACTTCAGACATCAAACCCTAATTTCAAGACCCCACAGTCTTCTCCAGTTCTCCATATATTTGCGCAGACTATTCATACTCGGTTATCACAGAATCTAAGCAGTGACTGCAAGAACTCACAACATCAATACAACTTCAAGATTTGATATATATATTTTTGTGCCTATCAGTGAGCAGCACATCCAGACAAATCTCTTCTCTGTCATTTACCTAGTTCTCAATCTCTAATTTCTACACAAACCATTGTTACTTTATTTTGGATTAACTGCAGCTAGGCAGGATTAGAAGAGTTATATAAGAGCTTGTTCTGTGAGACAGTAAAACTTCACAAATTCAGGCACACTGGGAGGAAACTTAGTTGGAATAAAACAGATTAACCTTTGGAAATTTTAATGTAGATATGTCATGTCTTCTACAGACATCCTTCCCTTGAATTCTGACAAGAAAGTCTGGTGCCATGACTGACAGATGAGAACGATGCTGAAACCCCTGACAGTGGGTTAGGAGATGTGACAGCCAGAAGGCAGGTTCTATAATTCTCCCTCTACCTGTATTATTCTCTAGCATAACATGAGAGTAAAGTCTGCGGGTTAAGGTTGTATCATTTCAGAGTAAATGGCAAGAATTCACTTTGTCACCTACTAGCAAAGGATAGACCTGATTTTCTCCAGTGCATTCCATCAGAATTCCTCTATCCAGGAAGGCTGAACACACAAACTACTCAGAGGGAGCATAGGAAAACCAGGAAAACCATTCATTAGCCATCACTGGCATGTCTGGGGCTGCTCATGAGACCTCATGAAATCAAACTGTCCATAAGGAATGCTTCTGGATGTGATATATCCATTTAGTTAACAAAGGGAGGAAGTTCTTGTTTGTTACTTAAATGGGTTCCACAACATAAAAATGAAATTAGAAAGTCTACTGTTGTTAGGAATTTTTTTCTGTTTGAAAGCAATTTTCAAAGTCAAGTTTTAGAGAAAAATCTGCCCTTCATTTCTTCCAGATGCAACCACTTGCTCCTCGGGCTGCTATTGTTGATTTTGCCTCTCTCTGCCTTTCAGCTACTCGGCTGGGGTCTCCCGAGTGCTACAAGTATGCCTCAGAGGATTTCATTCCATGTGTCAGGTTCTCTTAATATTTTCTCAGAACTATTCAGTACACTGCTTTACTTCCACTTCGAGTATTTCTGCCTCTTATCTGTGTCCAATAGGTTCATCTCATTTGGCCCTCTTTTACTCTGGGTAATTTGAGATTTTGATACTTTCCTCTAAGGGCACCAGCTCTTGTGAAACTGATTTATTTGGTTTTTACCTCAATGAGACTTTTGTATTTTACAGCACTTTTTTCTACCCTCCTTCTTCTAAAGATTTTTTATTTTTTAGGACTCCCTTTTCTCATTGTGTTCTTGAATTCAGTCTTATTACCTTTCTTTTAATTTAGCTCACCTTACTTCTTTCCCAGTTAGCTCATAACTAAAAAAAAAAAAGAAAAAAAGAAAAGATAAAGCAGAAAAATATCAAGGAGTTCTAACTTCCTAACTATACAGTTTCTAATCTTAATCCACCATGTCGACTGACTGGGTAAATGATACAAAAAGCAGCATAGTCTTATAAAAGTCTGAGCTCACAGAGCTTGATTTACCACTTGGGGCTCATAGAGCACTGGCTGCCCAGCTGAGTTTTCTTTTTCAAAAGAACCTTTTTACTCCAGAAACATGGAACAGTGTACGTTGGACAGAGGATTATATTCCCACATGAAGCAAGGACTGTAAAAATATTTACGAACTAATCATCTGATGCACACCTGTGGACAGAAATTTATCTTCCAGATGCATTTGCTGGTCTATTAGAATGCTTCTTTTTTAGAGAGTACATAAATAGATTTAAACTACATTAATTCTTTCAAAATGTACTTTTTCCTGTGTAATGCAACATCTGACTTGGAGATTTTTTTTGGCATACAAAGAACCATTAGAAACTCAAATGTTCCTTGTAAATTTGGCCCATCTGTGGAATTTGTTTTCTGTATAGTTACAGTACTTATTAATATTATTTTAATAATTTATTATTATTGTTATTTTTGTTGTTATTGTTGTTATTATTAAATAATATAATACACTCTTATTTTTTTCCTCAGAATTCCAGGATGCCTATTTATTACTTTGGGGAACTTAAAGGTAAAGCTGTATTTGGGCTCTCATNTTCCACTTCGAGTATTTCTGCCTCTTATCTGTGTCCAATAGGTTCATCTCATTTGGCCCTCTTTTACTCTGGGTAATTTGAGATTTTGATACTTTCCTCTAAGGGCACCAGCTCTTGTGAAACTGATTTATTTGGTTTTTACCTCAATGAGACTTTTGTATTTTACAGCACTTTTTTCTACCCTCCTTCTTCTAAAGATTTTTTATTTTTTAGGACTCCCTTTTCTCATTGTGTTCTTGAATTCAGTCTTATTACCTTTCTTTTAATTTAGCTCACCTTACTTCTTTCCCAGTTAGCTCATAACTAAAAAAAAAAAAGAAAAAAAGAAAAGATAAAGCAGAAAAATATCAAGGAGTTCTAACTTCCTAACTATACAGTTTCTAATCTTAATCCACCATGTCGACTGACTGGGTAAATGATACAAAAAGCAGCATAGTCTTATAAAATAAAAAAANGTAATGCAACATCTGACTTGGAGATTTTTTTTGGCATACAAAGAACCATTAGAAACTCAAATGTTCCTTGTAAATTTGGCCCATCTGTGGAATTTGTTTTCTGTATAGTTACAGTACTTATTAATATTATTTTAATAATTTATTATTATTGTTATTTTTGTTGTTATTGTTGTTATTATTAAATAATATAATACACTCTTATTTTTTTCCTCAGAATTCCAGGATGCCTATTTATTACTTTGGGGAACTTAAAGGTAAAGCTGTATTTGGGCTCTCATTCTTTTCTTTTCAGCAATAGTTTGCATCTTAGCAAGTCCAGTGAAGTCTTTGGGCCTCTTTCAAAGATAAAATCTGCTAAGTACTCATCACTCTGTCACAGTGAACTAGCCCCCAGATTATGTGCTCTCTGTAATTTCCTCCTACCTTTTAAGCAGATATATTCTAACTCTTTTGAAACTTAGAAGTGATTGTCTAGGGAAAAGCATAATTTCTGGTGTCATTTCAGCTACTTGCAAACTAAACCCTAAAAGGCTCCTCTCTTAGGAAACATTTTTGTCATGACCTTGGAAACATTTCTGTCAGGAAGGTCCTGAAGGTTAAGATTCAGATGGATCTGATGAGGTTTTCCAGCATTTAGCGCTATTTTAGGTTGCTGCTACAAGTGGGACATCCTAGTTTGTTATTCTTTTTATCTCTCACATGAATAAATTACAGGGTTCTGCTTCTTATCACAGAAAACATTCCACTGATCATCTGGGGAACACAAAATATTTTTTTCAGTCTATAAATTATTCTTAAAGAAACTCTCAGAACTAGTGAGACAGGGAGTTGGTTTTGTTTTGGGGTTTGTGTGTGCCTTTTTTGACAGCGTTTGTCTAAAATAATCACATGTGGTCTATCAAATTTTAGTTTTGTCATCAAAGCTGTCAGTCTTTCATAAAACACAATCTTAAAAACATATGCACACACAAAATAAACCTTTACAGTGTCTTGGCCAATGAGTTTGAATGACAAATAGACCTGGCTGCTCTCCTATGGTGTTTTCTTACCGTTCATTGGCAGAGAAAGAGATTTCATGGTAGAAGGTTGGAAAATGACCTCTTGTAATGATGAAATTTGCATAAATAAATGCTGATTGCACAAAACGAATAATGTACAGTGAGTATCATCACAGTAAGTTGTCTCCCACTGACACAGAGTCTAAGTTAGAAGAATACAATTATGCAAATCAAACTAATGCCAGTTTCTCATTACTGTCGTGGTAGAGGCAAACACATATCCTCCACAGACAGCTTGATGCTGGGACACAAGCCAAAATGTTTGCTTTTGCTGACATAGTAACTGAGTCAACAAAAATAGGATATAATAGTAATACATCAGAGGAATCCATATCAGGGCAGACCTGAAACTTAATGGACTGTGAATCTTTTGTCTGCGGAGAGGCCTCTCGCTGGTATTGACCCATGGTACGGCTGCTTCCACTTTTGCCCATTTTATAGAAATAGATTACAGAAGCAATTGCTTTTTTGAAGCTGAAATGCCTGCAAAACAGTCTATTAGCTTTCCTTATAACAGATGAGATGACATTTATAAATACTTAAATAATGTCATATATCCCACGTCTAAAGACTTCCCAGAATAATTCACAGATTGCTTGTGGTTGCTTGATCTAATGTTTATGTGAAGCCTCATTATGACACCACTGGGATTTTCAAACAATGCCACTTTTCTTTTGCCATCTTAAAAATATTCAGACAAAAGATATTTTATTGTTCATTAAAAAAAAATAATTAAAAAAGCAGCAGCAATTACCATTAATATGAGGGACTGAATATAAAAAAGATGTTGATAGCTCCACTCAGAGCATTGCTAACCCTTGGGAACATGCAGAATGTTGTGAGTCACTGAAGAAGAATCTAGTGCTCTATCACTTCAATTTCTCACTCTTCTCATTCAATTACTACTTGTCTGCCTCATCTGCATATCTGCCTATACTATTGCACACTTTCATATACATGCTAACGTGCAGTTCAGAAATAACAAGCTAAGACTGAGCTCACAGTTTGAAATTAACACCATCTTTTCAGACCACCCAGTGCACTCACAGTGACAGTACAGGAACTGAGTCTCCAAAAAACTCTGCATTAAGGGTCATTTCAGAAATATTACTTTGCTCAAAGATAAATTGGAAGATCTGTTACCTTTTAATAAAAAAAAAATAAATCCTCAGGCTTTCTTTACAGGTTCATCACAAATTGAGAGCTAAAATAGAGGGGTGAAAGTCCAAGTTAAATTGGTGACAAAGCTGTGAAAAACTGGAAACTTGGTTTGATGAGGGCCAGTATTATATGTCCTAGCACAAGAACCTTGTCACAGTAGGTGTGTCAATTTCTTCCCTGTTAATGTTTTCCCTTTTTTGAGTTTTTTTACTGTGGCCAATGTAAAGGAACTGTCTCCAAGACAGTTTCTAAATATTTCATGAAGCCAGCATGTTAAGCAAGGACAAACAGTCCTATGAAGGAGCCAATATTAAAGGACACCTTCATACAAATCCTAATTTTGGGAAAAGCTTCAAAATTGCCCCTACATTTTTTTGACCCTGAAGACAACCACAAGGCTCTAAGAGAGCTCTGGTTTCATGGGTTGTGCTTGCAGTTACTGGCTGGTGCAATCCCTAGTGCACCCTGGAATCTGTTCCTGCCACACCAGGACCTCCAGACCAGTGGCTTTCTCTCCTGTCCAGATCAGACAGTGACCCCGGGGTATTTCATTATTCTGCTGGAGAGCTGCATAGCAGAGATTTTATTATGGCAATTTCCACCTGTTCTCAGAAGTTTTGAATTCTCCTCATAAAGCCCATACTTCTTTATTTTCATGCTGTCAGTTTAAAGCTGGCAAGTTTCACCCTGGCTTCAAATAAAGTTGATAGCAGACCACACATACTGCAATCTTCTCTCACTGGGATATGGACACATGGGTACTGCCCCTTTCTCAGGGCAAACAGCTTCTACTCTCACTTGTCCATGTGTTTTCCTCAATACAACAATGTTGAATGGCCAAGAGGATCTCAAAATAAAGATGTTCAGGCAGGGACTGATTGGAGGAAACCAAAAAGAAACCTGAGTTTACTTAAAAGTAGCATTTTTGAGGCTTCTGGTGGATAGTATATCCTCTCCAACCCCCCAAAATCCTTTCTGACATCTCAGGTTTATAATAGACATGTACAGCTAACTCTCTTATTTTGCTTGTGTTATATTGATCTATCAGTGAATCCATAATACAGGATAGCAGTTTGAAACAGTAAAATGTAATAGCCATTGAGATGGATAGTCACAGCTAAAATGTAGTTTCATTGGGACACTTAGTGCAAAGAACTGTAGATTCATGTCAGACAGGGTATAAGTATCCCCTTCAAAGCTCACTTTTACAAACAGCCAGTGCACAGATGACCTGCCTTCAGAATATATGTTTCTATATTGATTTTTACAGTTTCAGAACAACAGGAAAAGCCAAGTGAAAGTTTCTTTGCAGAACACTAGAAGTAATTTACCTTCTTCTTTTGATTCCATCTCTGTACTTTGCTTTATGGTTCACAGTACAAGTGCTTATTTTAAAAATTCATTTGTGACTCAGAAAGAAAGCACAGAGCTGAAGATCTTTGGGAGCACAGAGCAAGAAATGAGCCATAAAATGAAATGAAACAAAATAAAAATGCATTATTATTTAGTGTTAAGTAACAATATGACATATTTGTATTTTAAAAACAAAGACACTGGTTGTTCTGGTAGCTTATAATATTATAAATCCAGTGGCAATATGAAGAAGAAGATATGTTATGAAGATCCTCATTATTAACATGAGAACATTGGCTTCTTATGGTCTATGTTCTCAGTACCAGACAAGCTCTTGGAGCCTACACAGAATAGTTTTCCTGTCTATAATAGAATGATAATTTTAAGATTTTCCAGGGCCATGACTAAGGGCCTTGCTCAAGTGATATTAATGCCAGCACTTTCCTCCTGCAGCATTATGCTTCCAGGATCATACATCTATTTTGAACACTTTCCTTCATTCTGTCAAAATGGAAATTATGATAAAGGAAGGAGCACAGCAGTTACTCATTGTGAAACTTCTACGTGTGTCAAAAGGTCGTGTCTGCCTCTGTCTCTCCTCAACAAAGTCTCTGAAGCTCCGTGTTGGGCAGAGGTGCTCAAGTAATGGGACATGAGAATTAAATCTGAGCTGCTTGGTTAAAGCACTTATTCAGATTACTATTTCAGGCTATCTCAAGAGTCAGGCAAATGTAACCTAATTTATTACATTTTCTTGATGGTTTCAGGCATTCCTTCATTATTATGCCGCTTTATTTTTATTTCATTGTACTTACAAATTGTTTTGTTTTGGTTTTTAAGTAAGAAAAAAACACACTGTGAATGTCACCAGGCAGCAGAATAACATCTCATGCTGCAACAGTGCTCCAGCCTCCTTTAAATACTGACAAGAGCAAAAACTGCTCTAAGAGCTGAGCCTCTAGACACGAGCTTGCGTCTCCTGTGCCTGCTGCCAGGCAGTCATGGAGCCGGTTATTCCATGGTAATGGACTGGCTATCCTCGGAGAGGAAAGCTGGCTTTCCAAAACAGAATGTTTGAGGACAATTTCTCCTAGTAATTCTTTAAGGAATGTTCAGTGTGGTTGATCTTCTGGAGATTGTTGCTCCATGGACCTTAAAGAACAAATTATGTTTTGTTTTTGGCAATGGCATGGGATTACATATGAGGCTCCTTGTACTCTTTGCAGGCTGGCATTTCTACAGCTCTTCTTTTTCTGGTGGCTTCATCATACTTCAGCATCAATAAACAATCAAACACATTGCTCTCACTTCTGCTTAACACTGAGATGTATAAAATATACTCTAAAGATGTTCACAGGATTGAAACTCATAACCCTATCAAACTGGAAAAAATAATCACAGATCCAGCTGCAAAATTGGTTATGGCCTACCATAGTCCTCCTCTCACTCACCTCACCCTGCTGACAGCCTCTTACCCCCTGTTCCTCAGTTGCTTGTTTCCCTTCTCCTTCCAGCTGTCCAGCTGACCTGAACACCAAGGTATTGATCCCACAGGCTAACCCACCCCCTCCAGTTGTCCTTCCTCTCACACAGTTCACCCAACTGTGCCGGGAGCCAAATCAGCCCCTTCCCAGTCAGAAGAAAACTAATCCTGTAAATAATCTAAATAATTTGCAGTCATTCCAGTAAACTGCCTCTGCTCCCTTCAGAGGAGCTGGGACAAGAGGTACGGCCATGGGCCAGCGGGGGAGAGCGAGACCTGTCCCTGCCAGAGCTGTTACACTGACTGCCAATAGTTGAGACTAATGATACTCCACTAGGGAGTTTATTTCTTCTCTTTCAGACTTGATAAAAGATTCAAATAAAAACTACTAACTTTCCTTAGGACTTCTGTTTCTCTGGAGTAATCCAAACCCTTTTCCTCTTCTAACATCTTAGAGCAAACTCAGCATCTGAGAACAGGATGAGGAAGCCCACACCAAAAGCCTCTTGGAGTCATTTTTGGGTTTATACATTTCTAAGGCAAGCTGTGATGGTATGGGATGTTATTTTACCATCTAGTGAACTTTATACTGAGGAGGAGTTCTCATAGCAACCATTTAAAAAGCAATTCACACATTTTGTGTGCAAGTAAATTCATATGATCAATAAAAAGAAAAAATACAGCTATTAGCAGGAAAACATTTTTATAAAACAGCTCCTCCCCAATGACCTTCCAGCCTTCACCCCTATGCAAGATTTACAGAATACCTTCCAGAGCTAATCCAGGAACTCAATAACTAATGGATACTAAAAATCATAGACTCAATAAAGTCATTAGTTTTATGGCCCATTACAGTCTTCTTACTGTACATCCTACTGATCTCTCCCTGCTCTCTGGTGTTAAATCGCAGTTTCTGTCTCCACTCCACAGGAATTCTCTCCAGCTAACACTCATCCATACAACCCCCTTTCTCTCAAGTTGTCAAATCAATTAACATAATTAAGTTACACTAAAAACAATTGTTTCTGTCATTAGGTGGAAGTTTACTGCTTCCACAATCCTACATCCATGGCTCCTTTAACTTAACCACAGCAAATGCTGCACTGAAAGGAGCTTTTTAGTACTTTTTCTCCTATTCCTTCTCAGTTACTTCTCTTTCCACATACCACAAAATTTAATTGCTCTGAATAAGCGCTACACGAGAAGATGAGATGTGTCACAGCAGCCTCATCTAGCCTGAGAAAGACAGGTGGAAACCAGTCAGCTGGTCAGGCCAGCTAGAGAGCACCCTAAGCCAGGGAAAGGAAGACAAGTTCCAAGCAAGAGAACTGGTGCCCAGTGCAGAGCTGGCACTCCCCGTGCCCAGCAGCACTTTGGATGCTGAGGACACCCACAACCCACACTGCCCTTCTCTGCTGCCCTGACTCAGAAATAAATGACACAAGTAATCATTGAGAATGGCTTTTTGACAGACTTTGATACTTTCAGCAATGCCTTCTTTCTAAAAGAGAGATTTCCATAAGTTTTGATTAAAGGTTATTTTGCATATTCACTCAGTTTGAATTGCTAGCTGCTCTAGATCAAATTCTCTCTCTACAGCGTCTTGTGGTCAAAAAAAAATCCTAATTTTGACATTAACTCTGTAGTAGGTTTGCCATGAAGCTAAGCCAACTGTGGCCTTTCAACTTAAAACTCAATCCATTTTTAACAGCTGTATCATGACAGTATCATGCATAGTCTTTAATATGCCCATTCCACCTAAGGTAACACATACTGACCTGGTTGAAACACAGAATGCAAAGAAAGGTTCAGGAAGCAAAAGGGGAAAATAGTGTAATTTTGGGATAGGAATTTCACTTGCGTGAGGAAAGAAGAAAATTATATTACATTTTTAATAAAAAGGTGAATGGCTGAGAATATCACTTCTGAAGGCATTGCCATAAGGGTGATGAAACCAGGGCCAAAGCACATCAGATCATAATATATTAGCAACATCTGTATTCCATCATACCTGCAGGACCACTACCTCATCTGTGTCATTCAGGTAAAGCTTGTCAAGTTCATAATGTGTTTTGCAAAAGTTATTGGAAAACATCTACTATACCCTAAAAGATCAAAAGTAGCATAGATATCATTTTAATGGTTTCTCATATGAGATCTAAAAAAACCCCATCTCGACATTATAAGAAGATAACTGACTGATATATATACTGGTTACACTGTGGCTGCAGAATTAG
This sequence comes from Ceyx cyanopectus, assembly GCA_013401355.1. NCBI lineage: Eukaryota > Metazoa > Chordata > Aves > Coraciiformes > Alcedinidae > Ceyx > Ceyx cyanopectus. Next base: position 64,992 of record VYZU01066413.1, read on the forward strand.
TCAGGAGAATTGGTGGTGGTGCCTTACCCCTACTTCTGTGAATGATTACACAAACATTTAATTGTTAGCATTTTATTCATGACAGATGTACCACTCACTTGAGAGTTCAGTATGTAAACAGAGCTAAGAACAATTTTTTCAGGAATGGAGTCTATAAGATTTTCATACACCTAAAAACCCAGCATACTAAAGTAGCAAGATATGCACAACAGCAAGATACTGGAAATCTAACATTTTTAGAGTGACAAAACATGTCCCTCCCTCTCCATCCCAGAATTCCTCTCCTCTAGGGTAGAAGTAGAGGCCACAGAATAAAACCTTTTGTGTGTTTAAACTACTTAGGGGCAAAGCATTTTATTCTCTGCTCAATACTGTCTCAGACATTACACACAAGTTTATCTACAGCATTTTCAAGTGGAAATTCAGACCTGTTCCCTGAACTTGGAAGTTTGGAAGTGCACTGCCTAGCACCAGTTAAAAATTATTCGCAATACATTCAACATATTAGAACTAGAAGAATTAGTGTCAACAGTTTCAAGGGCTAGAGTTGGTGCCCCTCTAATTAAAACTATTTCTTCACTGCTCTAAAAGTCTCAAACATCCAAGCCTATGTATCAACACCTACACCCACATGCTATCAACATATCGGTACAGCACAGACTTCTTGACAGCAGCACTGAGCAAAGCAATGTCAGAATGACCTTTTGGAAGGTAACACATTGCACCCTTTATCACCATCCCCGCTGCTGGGATTGCACACAGATCATCCAGGTAATGAGCCTTCTCCACAGCCGTGTTTTCAAGCAAGTTAGTTAAATGATTTAAAATAAAAAACTAATTCAAAAAGTAGGCTAAAGAAACAGACTAGGAACTACAAATGCCGGTCAAAGAACAGAAGTGAGAATTTGTATGATGTGTAGTGTATTGTAATTAAGGTAATTTCTTTGCTGGCTGAGCACTCTACGGAGGTGGTACTATAATAAGGGTAATTTGAGCTACTATTAATGAATCAAGCTTTACATAATATACAAAGTCCAAGCTGGGGGGAGACAGGAAACAGAGACAGATGAGAGAACGAGAGAAAAAATGACAGAGGGGAAAATGCTACTCAAAAAATCTGACATCACAGAGCTCTAACTTCTTTCCTTGAACTGACAAAGTTTAGACTAAAGCATAACAGAACAAATTAGCAGAGAAAGATCATCTCTGCAGTGTCCTGCCTATCCCTTCCTCAGACCTTTCACTCAGTCACTTGAATTCTCCTTCTCAACTCATGTGATCATGCTTCAGCCTTAGCTTTCACTAAATTAACTTTTTCTTTTCGCTGTTCCCATGGTCAATTACTTTCTGCCTGGTTCCTATAAAGTAATGATAAGGCAGTGGGGAAAGAGAAAATAAGCAATCAAAATTAGAACTGCAGGCACTTGATGAGCATCAACATCTCTCTTCTTTCTCACTTCTTACAACTCTCTGTTACTTTCTCACGTTCTAAGTTCACCAGATGACCAAGAAGACACACGTCTTGCTAGCACTCGGGCCACTGTAGTACTGGGAAACCCTGTTCCTGTCCTTGTCAGTCTTTCACCCATCTCCCTGCAGTGTTTTCCAACCATAACACTGTGACAAACAGAAGAAATGGGGAGAGGAAGGAACCACCCCAACCTCTTCTACAGCTGTTCCATGTGAAAAACGAAGAATTAAAGATCACTTATGCCAAAACAGGGCCACAAGAAAGAGCAAGGCCACGTTCTGTTTAGAATATTTAACACTCTCTACTCTAGGAGTTGAGACATTACCTAGCAGTCTATGCTCCATAACACCCGTCACATAGCACTGTCACTGTCATAGACCAGTGACTGAAGGCAAGAGCTTCTCCTCTTCCCAGCAATGTCCAAAGCCCTAGGTTACAGAGCCAGGCCAGGCTCACTTTTACAACATCAGTAATTTAAACCTTTGGTTTTTTACTTACTGTAAAAAACTAGGTATCTGTTTGTAGAACAGTCTGCAGTCCAAAAGCCAGGTCAAGTTTCAAGCACGGAAAAAGATTTGGATGTGACCTCAGGTGCACACTCTGCCTAAGAGCACTAACTGAGGATGTATTATTTAGATGGGAATAAGCGACCATCCACTTTTAAAAAGAAAAATACATCTTAAAACAAAAGCATGAGCATGTGTCGTAAAGTCAGTATTCCAAGCTGTGAAAACTACATGGAAGGAGGAATTAGTTATAAATTCACCACCAGTCGATTCCCCTACCGGTGACTTTACAGGGCTTCCTGTTCCCTCTGCATCCTATTAGGACTTGTCTGACTCCACAGTCCACACAGGATTTGTGTACCTGCTTAGAAGACTCTAGCTAAGGTGTTTTTTGAATTTCAGCTTGAGTGTTTTGCTTTTCCCTCTTCATTGGTATGCCCAGCCTTAATTCTTCTGCGATTTTTACTGATCTTTAACAATATGTACTTCTGGATTGCACTGTGTCAGATAAAAGATGCTGAACTCCTTGCCTCCATGAAATCATTGCAAATTCCACCTAGGAAACTTGAAAACCAATAGTATAGAAAAGATGTCAAAAGGATAAACAAGGATTCTAAGGATAATAAAGTGGATTTTGAGCTGCAGACTTCAGTTTCACAACTTGCACTATGGTACAAAGACCACTGACTCGAATGAAGTTGTTCTTGATTTATGCCAGTATAGGAAAGCACCTTGTAAAATTATTTTAGGATGATACTCTTGGGATATGAAAGTTTTTCAGGATTTTTCCTCTTTAACATCTATTCTAAACAGAAGATCTTGGTAGTATTTCAGAAATATGAAATTTCCTGTACTCATGTGTTTGTTTTTCAAAAGAGCCTGAGAGCTGCAGAGAGAATGCTCATCCATTTGACCCACTGCATGTAAAGCTGGTCAGCTAAGGATGTGAGAGCCATGAAACATTGGTGCCTATTAAAAGAAGCATGTGCTTCAAATTAATCAGCTGAAATCTCACGTGTTGTACTTTATTGTATTAACAATTTATCAGTAACAGCTACTATTTCTACTCAGTTCTTCCATGCAACTAGAAAATATCATTAGCCATGTTTCTGGCAGGGTTCTTTGTCTGATTTCTACAGCTAAGGTGGCAAAAAGGTTATTACAAGTAATAGCAAATTTAAAGTTTTATTAGCAGTAAACTGCAGAAGCTAATGGTGATGCCAACGCTAGATAAAATCATTGTCACAGTTAATTTTGAACTCTTTATTTCAAGCTTAATAATAGGAAACTCAATGGAGAGGATATTACACGGCCCATATCACTCATGAGTGCCGCAGGCCTGAGTAACTTGTTATTTTGCTCATGAGTGAAATAAAATGCAGATTATACTGCTCACTATCAGGGGCACTACTTTAATTGAGGGTGTATGCATGGTGAGGAAGGACTACCAAGTAGGTTTCATTTTCTCAAATGTTAGAGGAATGATCTTTGTGGTTCTGACTGTGACTTGTCAAATCCTCTCTCCATTGTTGTTGAATTTTTTAAGTTCTTGCCGTTCCTTCCTAGACCTTGCAAAGTAACTGGGTATATGTTTGTCCTTTTAGTCAGGGATTATATGAAACTGCTTCTGTAACATCCTATTGCCTGTACCCTCTGCCATTCTTTTGCTACAGAAGAAAACAATGGAATATCTGCATCTTAATGAGACCTGATCACGTATGCCAGCCAACACAGACTCCTTTTTCACTCTGAGACATATTCCCAATCAGAAATAAATAATACAAGTTATACCCTTCCTTACCTTGCGTTTACTCTGAAAATAGGTGTTCCCAAGAAGTGGAAACACATGGGAATTCCTGTTCTTTTTCTAAAGTAGATTTCTATTAATCCACTTATTGTATTAATGCACTGGATGTCACAAATCACATGCAAATGTCTCCCTGTCAATTGGATGTATTTTTGGACAACCTTTTTCATAAAGCCCCCTAGCTTGCTTTAGGAAAGCTGTCTTCATGATTACCCAAAACCTAACATCTTTCCCTTTTTATCCTGCACTATTAGCTGGGAAGGTCTGATTTGTGATCAGATTGTGTTTTTCTAACACTTGCCATATTTTGCAACTTATTTTCCTCAGCCAGAACTGAGGAAACCTGTGAAATAAATCCAGTAACACCTACCACTGAAATCAACACAACTTTTACTGATGTTAACAGACTTTACATGAGGTCTTTAAATATAAAGGGCTGTAAATTTAATTTTTATTTATGAACATGTAACAGAAAAAAAAATGCCCCACACCTTTTAATCAGCTCTAGTCAGGACCATCACTATTGCAGTTCTAGGCAATTGCTGCTGGCATTCTTGCGAGGATACTAGCGAATTATTTATCAGCATTCATTATCAAGCTCAATATCCAGCACAGAATTGCCAAGAAGCACCATTATGTGGCTGACAAATTGAAATCTCGACAATAGACAACTGTAAGCACAAAGCACTGCCATGTAAAGGTGATCAAACTATCTTTTTTAGTAGTACTACAGCTACATTAGTGGTCTGTTCCACCTAAGCTAATTTAGGCAACTGAGAAGAGGAAATAGCTGCTATCAAAACATTACATTGCTCACTGCAGATGTATTTTGAGGGACAACCTCTTGTCTGTTGAGAGTGAGAAATGAGATGTTGAGCTAAGGATTTTTTTGTTGTTGTTTCACAGTTCTTAAGCAAACTATTTCTCTAGTGCAACCAAAAGCAGAATTTAGTAATCAAATCCCAGAGTTTAGAAAGGTACACAGTAGCAATACTGCAATAGCTAAATCTCTAGGAGATTTAAGTAACTAAGTGCAATCAATCCTTGGTAGCTAAATTAGTCCTAAAATTACAATTCAGAATTCTTCTGAATTAACTACTATAAAACCACTTTTACTGAGGCAATTATTTAAAGCCCTGTACTGAAGAGACCATTACAGAGCTTCTACGACCCAGCATACATTCACTGACCATCGTCCTACAGACCATCTACATGAAATATGACATTTCCAATGGCAAGGAGGAGCACCCTTGGCAGTCATGCCACCATGACTCTGGCAAATGACCCACAGGGTACAGGTATATGCTCAGAACTCCATCTTTCCTAAAGAACACTCTTTCACTCCCCACAAAAGACAAAGAAGATGGCTCCTTTCTGAAGTGCCTTTCTTCTAAAAGGAGATAAGAAATTAACATACTTGAAATCAAAATTTGTCCTTCTTCAAAAAGCGACAGAAGAGAGTTCAGAAGGTTACCTCAGTTTCATCTTTTTAAATGCAGAGGACAGAATTTAGTTAAGAAAAAATAATTAATCCATTGTTATGAGTTCATTTGACATTTCTCATGCTGGTGATGTGCTGATCCAAGGGTCTTGTGCCTTCGGTGCTTCATCTCTCTTGGGATCTATTGGAGGCTTCAAAAGATAAAACAAACCCATTGTTCAGAAAGCTACTGAACAATGCTAAATAGTATTGTAGTGCAAGTTTTTTTGACAGGTTGACCTCAAGAAGAAATTTTAGTTATTTCTTTTTATTTTCTTTACAGTGGCTTTGATGAATTAGGCTAGGATATTGATTTTGTGTCAACATTGAAATCATAATGGCTTTTAATTTCAAAGATGACTGTTTTTCTTGTATTACATGTCTGTTTCTGAGCAGTTACATGAGAATTTAAGCATTACTACCCTTAAACTTTACATCTGCTTCCCACTTTGAGGTCTAATAAAGCCTTTAAATCTGCTTTTCCTTTCATTTTGGATTCTTTGTGGGTTGTTGTTTTTTTTTTATTCTCATCTAAACATGTGCTCAAGCAGAGGACTGCAGATGATTTCCTCTTAGTCCTGACTTGATTCAAAGCACTTGCCATATGCATCCTTTCAGCACAGAACACACTGTCCTTTAACTTGTGTTTGTTAGTGACTCACACTCAGAATTCCTTCATTAATTTTTTTTTTTTTTTTAGTATTATTATTATGGATATCCTAAACAAGACTGTATATCAAATAGTGCAGATTAAAAGAAAAAAAAAATGGGGGGGATGACAAAATTAATCAATATTTAAATTAAATTATATTTTAAAATAAAACAACATAACATCAACAACAAAACACCACCCCAACACCAACAGAAGAACTGGCTATTATGCAATGAGAAATTGTAGCCCTACCCATAGGCTCAGAGTCTTGGACATCAAAATACACATGAAAGGCTTAACTGATTTTTTTTCACCATGTTTGAACTATATACAACTCAGAAGATGGATGAGGAGAGAGGATACAAAACAAAGAAAACACAAGGTAGGATTTAGAAACAGTGTGAGGAAAACTTCTGTGGGCAATACTGAGGCACTCTGATTCCTGTCTCAGCATTAAAACTAAAAGCAGAGGTAATTTTTTTCAGAATTCTTCACATTCATACAATTTCTAAACTTGAAAATCATAAATTGAACTCAGAGAGTAACTAAACATTATAATACTATATGGCTTTCACAAAACAGTTTCTCTTCTTCCTCATAAATATTTTATTTTTCATGATTTTATAATCACTGTGTAGCCCAAAATTTTTAAATTGCTAGAGGTTCTGTTTCTTACAGGAACCTTATGCTAAGTGGATAAGAATTCAAAAAGACAGGACATCTAAGAGAAGAAAAAACCCAGCAAAAATAAACAAACCCACCAACCTCAGTTCACTGGTAAAAGCAATGAAATTCTTTTTTTGACAAAATTATTTCCACAGAGTTACTGATTTCCACCCCCCACCCCGTACAAGATAAAAGAAAAAAAGAAAAAATATCCAGGAACTGACTTTACATGTATCCATAAATGAGTGAAATGGTTAGTAACAACAAAAATGATCACAAACATCTGAACATCAGGAGTAAAAGCAGAAAGACATGAAAAGGATGCCAGTTTTATCTATGTCAACAATTGCCTTCAAATGTAAATAAAATGCAGATAAATACAGTTGTTATTTTGCTGCATATCTGTATGAAAGGATTTAAGACAGATATAATGCTCAAAGTTGTAGATTATTTTGGAATGGAAGCACTGGAATATGTTTTTACATTTACCTATTTAGAAGTNTCATCTGGTCTCATTATAAATATGACACCTCTGGCACTGGGCTTTGGTTCTGTTACTGGCTGCATCAACATCAATTTCAAGGCACACTGATGCATTACTAACATACACAGCAGCCAAACCTATTATTTTCAAACTTCTTTTCTTTTTTTTTTTTTACTGAGGTATTTCTACTGCACACGAAAAGAAAGTTTATTTTTATTTTTCACTATAGTTCTTCTGTATCTTTTGCATTAATATTGAACACATCTGTCCCAGTTTTCTCTCTACTATTCTGCACTTGCCACTTTCAGACTAATAATCCAGGACTGGGGGACTGCTAGAGGGTTATATGAGCATTCTACTGAATTTTAAGTCAAGTTAGTCATATGAATCTTAATTATCATGTGCAGGAAACTGATACGTCCCTATGAAGTCCCTTGCAATAGAAACAAAAAAGGAGAAGTCAAAGCAAATGTTAGCAGTTTCAGTTCACAATTCACGCAAGCTTTTCTGTTTCTGACAGCAAATGCTTTACTATTTACTGCCTTATGGTACTTAGATCTGTTTTGAGTAAAATAAATATACAAAAAACCCACGCAAAAACTCAAAAGGTGGGGAAAAGGAAGAATCATTATCATGTTCATTTTTCTTTTGAGAAACTGGGGCAGAAAGTTTGGGGGCTCTCAGTAACAGTGCAAACAAACTGAGCTGAATGCCAAGATCTCTCTATTGAATGATCACAAATTTAGTCTCACATGCAAATTTGGCCCAGGTTTGTCTGCACGGCCAAAACTCCCCTGAATCACACGGTCTAACTGTGCAATGAAGCACAGGGGTTTGGTTTCACATCTGATCTCAGTGAACAGCTAAGTGGCAGCTGGGGAAAAAAAGAAGTGCAGATTCTGGGAACACTTGGCATGCCCACACTTCCCAGCACTCTGTGTTACTGGGCTAAGCAGCAGCTCACAAATACACCGAGTTTTCCTGTGTTTGCCTCCCAGTCTTTTGCAGTGCATTAATTAGTTGCAGTAATCCCCAGTATTAGACATCTAAATTGTTTAGAGTCAATTATAATACCCTCTGCATTACAGATGATCATGATTTTTACTCCGCTGATCAAACAGTGTGCTGGGTTTTCAAGATGCTGTGTCTTCACAGCACTAGGCACTGCTCAATTCCAGCCTCTCTCAGTCATAAAAATGGATTTTTATTTTTTTNACCAACAGAAGAACTGGCTATTATGCAATGAGAAATTGTAGCCCTACCCATAGGCTCAGAGTCTTGGACATCAAAATACACATGAAAGGCTTAACTGATTTTTTTTCACCATGTTTGAACTATATACAACTCAGAAGATGGATGAGGAGAGAGGATACAAAACAAAGAAAACACAAGGTAGGATTTAGAAACAGTGTGAGGAAAACTTCTGTGGGCAATACTGAGGCACTCTGATTCCTGTCTCAGCATTAAAACTAAAAGCAGAGGTAATTTTTTTCAGAATTCTTCACATTCATACAATTTCTAAACTTGAAAATCANGAGAAGAAAAAACCCAGCAAAAATAAACAAACCCACCAACCTCAGTTCACTGGTAAAAGCAATGAAATTCTTTTTTTGACAAAATTATTTCCACAGAGTTACTGATTTCCACCCCCCACCCCGTACAAGATAAAAGAAAAAAAGAAAAAATATCCAGGAACTGACTTTACATGTATCCATAAATGAGTGAAATGGTTAGTAACAACAAAAATGATCACAAACATCTGAACATCAGGAGTAAAAGCAGAAAGACATGAAAAGGATGCCAGTTTTATCTATGTCAACAATTGCCTTCAAATGTAAATAAAATGCAGATAAATACAGTTGTTATTTTGCTGCATATCTGTATGAAAGGATTTAAGACAGATATAATGCTCAAAGTTGTAGATTATTTTGGAATGGAAGCACTGGAATATGTTTTTACATTTACCTATTTAGAAGTAAAACAAAAAAGCAAGATAATTAAAATACTAGATTTACTTATATTAAAAGTACATTGGTTGATGGTATCAGTCTTATCTTTCAATTGTAAATACAAATTATTCCTCGTGGGCATTTATTAAATATTTTAACCTAGTAAAAGAGCTAAAAAGACAGAGAGCTCTTTTTCTGTATCTGTATATAAATACTACAAAATAAATTTCATAACCCACTACTTCTTCAGTCATTGCCTAATTTACCAACTACAGTGAATATTTTATACCATTAAAAACAGGGGAATATATTTAAAGGTTTAGAT